>JAGPOW010001661.1:7547637-7565119 GCA_030014935.1 Caiman crocodilus
ATCATTCATCCAGTTGTCCCCTGTGCACAGACCCAGAAATACACTGCCACTATTTACCCAAGAACAAGGGGGAAAAGAAAGTCTTTAGGGGCAGGGGTAACACCAGGGGAGGAGGCAAAGGGAGGAGGGAATCGGGTTGGTGGCCCCTTAGACCTGGGCCTGGAGTCGGTTCTGTGTGCCACCACCCTTTGTGCAGATGCCACGCCATTGCGGTCGGGGCCCCAGCTGCTCTGGTGAGGAGGTTGGGCACTCCTCCTCAGAGGCAGACTCTACAGTTAGGCCTGAGACAGGGAGGCAGGAGCAGCACTCCTCCCTCCTCTCCTGACCCCCATTTCTTTGCTGTGCAGGCCCAGCCTTTCCAGCAGAACAGCCTCCCCCCCTTGCCAAAACTCCCAGCTGGATGGAGCTGGTCCCGGCCAGGAGGGCAGGGGGAGGTGGTAGTGTCACCAGGGCTGTGCCTGTCAGGCTGCAGCTCTGCACCTGCTGGAGCATCTGTCCTGGTAACGGGAGAAGCTGGGCACCGCAGGCTGGGCTAGCTGTAACACTTGTCCCTTCCAGGTGGGGCCACGCCAAGGCCATGGGCAAGTTGGGGGCCCCCTTTTGATAGCAGGCCACCCAGGCACACACTGGGAGGGGACGGACAACCCCAGGATGGCCACCGTCCTTGTCAGGGTGCCAGCCCCACATTGCTCTGACTTGGGGGCCATCTCCCTGGCCCTGCACCCGAGCATGAAGCAACTCCCTGGGGACCCTAGCCAAGGCCTGTTCGTGCCCCATGCCATGGTTCTGTAGTGAAGATGGCCCTCCATTTCCTCTCTCTACAGACAGCCCATCTGCCAGGGGAGAGGCCACTGTCCAGTGCCTAGAAGCTGCCCGGCCACTCTCAGGTACTCCAGGGGCCATCCGGATGCGCCACCTGCACCGGGCGCAACGCACGCGGCGGGATGGCATCCAGGAGGAGCTGCTCCGGGCAGAGCGGGCACACCTCCGGGAGGCCCGGGAATACCGCCAGCAGGTCCTGGCTGAGTTCCACCGCTCCCGCCGTGACCAGGCACTTTTCCTGGAGGAGGTGCGGGCCGGGAGGGTGGCACTGCAACAGCTTTTGGCAAAGATAATGGAAGAGCGGCAGCTGGCCCAAGACAGCTGCAAGGAGCTGAGGCAACTGCAGGCCTCCATCAACACTGCCATTCAGGAGAAGCTCAGGGTGTCGCAGCAGCTCCTAGCCGCCATCCCCACCCTGACCGCTCGTGCTGCTGTGCCGCAGCCCGTGCCAGCCCCGGTATTGGCTCCTGGACCCCCTGACCAGCCCACATTCCCACCACCAGGGACAGGTCCCAGCTGGGAGCATTTTGCCTGGCTGGTGGCTCAGGTGGCATCCCAGCAGCCCCCACTGGCCTGCCACGGCCATTGCCCCTAAGGACTGCCCCTTTCCCCCTGGTTCTTATGTAAATAGTTACAGCGTACTTCTGGCTTTGAATGGTTTTGTGCAGGGGGGTGGGACTGGGTGATCGGCGGTGGGGTTGTGGAGGGTCTTGTGTTGGGTATTGTTGCAGTGTGGAGCTGTTGGCGTTGGAGAAGTGTTGGGGAGAGGGAAGGGAAATAAAACTGATTTTGTTTTCACAAGAGCCACACTGCCTATGTTGTTGCAGTCCTGATAGTGGGCAGGGATGGAGGCCCTGGGTGGGTGGCCTGGCATAGGCGGTGAGAAGGCGAGTGCCCTACTGGGTTGGGGAGTAGGTCAGCAGATGGGTGGTGATGGCCTCACACACTCTGGGTCCTGCGTGCCGCCGTCAGAAGGGGTGGTCTTTGCCTGCGACACTGTTCCTGGCTGGGCGGCTCTGCTGCTCCTGTCACTGGATGTGCTGAGATGCATAGCAAGCTTCCTCCATCCACTGGGAGGATGGGGAACCCAAGGGCTCCAAACCACCACCTCTCTGGGGTCGACCACCAGATGACCTGGTCAGCCAGGCTGTCCTGGATGGCCCCACGAATATCCAGGTTGGCCAAGCCAGCACTAGACTTCTCCGCTACAAACTGGTGGGCCACGTACCTGAGGCTGGCAGGCATGACCAGCTTTGGGATGGCTACATTTCTCCAGGGTGAGGGCTGGGTGCATCATGGTGTCCTGCTGCTTGATGTTCGGGGCCAGCTGGGCCACCCAGTGTCCAGGACTGTGCTCCCACCAGTATTTACTTGTGGCCCAGGCCCAGATGTGGCAGCAGATGTTGGGAGGCAACGTCAGGATCTTCATCCTCCCCCTTGGTCAGGTCTGGGCTGGCAGTGGTGGGGCAGAGGGCAGCAGCAGGGGCCAGCAGGATGGGCTCCCTGGCAGAGGCAGCTGGTACTTGCAGACCTGAGCCAGGCAGTTGACTCTGACCTAAGGCCAGTCTCCCTGGGTGCAGTGGTGCTGCAGTGTCACAGCATGCTGGCAGCTGGTCCAGAGGTTCAGGCAGGTCTGCTGGAGTGTCCATACTTCAGCACAGGCAGCCGTGTGGTCCCTGTCTGGCTCTGGCAGGCATGCCTCCATGGGGCCGCAGGTCCAAGGGGGTAGATGCTGTAGCGGGTGGCAGCAAGTCTCAGTATGGCAGCAGTGCCCACTGCCAAACTGCTGCAGTACAAGAACCACTCTGCAGCAGCCCAGCTGGGACACGGGGCTAGCGTCACCGGATAGCAACTGACCAGACCCAAGACATTCCTGAGGGCAAGTAGCCTTGAGCTGCTCGCCAGGCCACTTGCTTATATTGCTGGGGCAAAACAAAATGCACCCTAAGGCACAATTTACCAGCACAAATTTGTGCCACTGCTGTTTGCAGTAGAGGGAAAAATCAGTCAGTGTCCTGCAGCTGCTTTGTGGCACTGAGCAGCACTGATATCCTGGTGTCCTGCCCTTGCCCATGCCCTTGCCCCTCACTCCTGACCCACAGCCCCTGCCTGCCCCTCATTTGCTTTCTCTTGGCAGCAGCTCCCTCCCTGGACCAGGACATTGGTCCAGCCTCAGGTCTCCCACCTGCAGCTTTGTGGCTCTGAGCAGTGCCAGCCCTTGCTCTTTTGCCCCCTATACCTGTGCCCAGGCCCCAGCGATCTCCATGTCATTCCTGGGAAGCCCTTGATGGGCTCAGGGACTGGGCTGGGCAAGCCCCTTCCCTTCCATGCCAGCCTCCCCCCCTGCACAAGCTGCTCCAGGGGAGCAGGAGGGCTACAAACCCACCTGTGGCACCTGCTTCTACCCATAACCCCTACACTCCCTGCACTTCTCTCTCACACACACCCCTGCTGATACCCCTGACCCATCACATACACACATAGATCCTGCTGCCACCCACCTGGGCTGATGATGCACAAGTCCTGTGGCTCCCAGGCCACTTGCCATCAGCTTAGGCTGGCTCCATGCCTCCACGTGCAGCTCCCTGCTGGAGTGCTGGAAGCCCCACCTGGAGGCACAGAGCAGACCCAGCCCAATGGTGCATGGCTCCCACCTGCAATGCCAAGAGTCCCATGTGCTGGTAGAGCCAGCCCAGTTCAGGCCAAAGGCACGTGCCAGAGACCCAGGCCAGCTTGGCCGGAGTTCAGCACCACGGGGGGGGAGGGTGTCTGCCTGTAGAGGGCCCTGAGCGCCCCGTGGGCCTGCTGCTACTGCTGGTAGGGGCTGTGTGCCATGGGGGAGGGGGCCACATGGTCGCTCCCCCCTCAAGCCCCACACACATGCAGCTCCCAAGACTCAGCCATAGCCATGCACTGCTGAGGAGCTTTGCCTGCCACTGGCCATGGGCACCCTAAGGGCTTGCTGCCTGCTGCTGCGAGCCATGCCCCACTTGTATTTTTTTGCAGCACACTGAGGCAATGTGCTGGAGCAGCAGGGAGACACAGCAGCCGTAGAGACATTCTGGCCACCTGCCAGAGTGTCTCCTCGGAGGACCAGCCTCCAGTGGCTTCTGGGCACTCTCCCGATGAGGAGGGGCATGACCACCACAGTGCCCAGCTAGAGGTCCGGTACCTCGGATGCAAAGCACTCACTCCTCACCAGGGCTGGCAGTGGGGAGTTCTGAAACACGTGGGTGTCGTGGGCACTGCCTGCCCAGCTAGTTCTCACGTTAGTGAAGGCACTGTAGTAGTTGAGGACGGCTTAGAGCACAATGGAGTGGAAACCCTGCCAGCTGTAGTAGGGGTGGTCACCATGGGGTGGGCAGGTGATGGGGGTGTGGGTCCTGTCCAGGTCCCCAGCGCACTGGGGGACTCCCAGGACACAGAACCCCGCCACTACTTCCAGGGTGTCGTGCACGCAGAGCATGGTGTGCCCCAGAATGTCCTGGAGGGTGCCACACACCTCCAGAATGGCCTCTTATAATTGCTTTGCCCACGCTGAAGAGGTGGCCAACATAGCGGAGGTTGGCAGGCGTGCCCAACTGCAATGGCAGCCGGGTATCTGCAGGGAGGGGCTGCCACATGGTGGTGTCCTGCTCCCCCAGGTGCAAGTGGAGCTGCTCCAGGCTGTCCAAGAAGGAGGCTCAGGTCATACAGAACACCTCCAGCCCCTGCTCCTCATCCCAGGTATGCTGGATAACATGCAGCCACCAGTCCTAGCTAGCCTGGCAGGGTAAGAATAGCCCTGGCTATGGTGTCCTGGAGCCCGTCATTGCTGTCCCTGCCAGGGTGTGACCAGCAGAATGGGGTCCAGGTGGATGCTGCATGGAGGCAGCGGCCCTGGACAGTACAGTGGAACCAGGCCAGTGGTTGCTGCATGTCGGGGAGCTGGCAGGGCCCAGACAGCTGTGGGCCAACAAGAGCCATGGGCCCTGGGTGTCAGGGGCAGGGGCTGGAGCAGCCATGGCATGGAGAGGCAGAGGCTGCTGCAGGAGAGCTGCCAAGTGCTGCCCCCATGCTCTGCACGCTGCTTCCGAACAGAAACACGGGAGCAGGGCTGGCTTTTAAAGATGGGTTCTGGCTGCCGGAGTGCATTGCAGGGCTCCAGGATGCAGAAGCAGTTTGTGGCTAGGAGCTGCAAATCTGCTCCTATGTCCTTGCATACATAGGCTCCTGCCCAGGAGTGTTTACTCATGAGTAGTTGACTTGCACGTAATCCGGTCCGGCGTCAAATGCATGTGTAGATACTCCCCCAGTATCCAATCTAAGCCTACTTTGCTTTATTTTCAAGCCATTGGTTCATGTCCTGCTCTCTGCAGCACAAGAGAA
Organism: Caiman crocodilus; assembly: GCA_030014935.1. NCBI lineage: Eukaryota > Metazoa > Chordata > Crocodylia > Alligatoridae > Caiman > Caiman crocodilus. The sequence continues at coordinate 7,552,828 of JAGPOW010001661.1, forward strand.
AAAGTGTTCTCCCTCTTCTTTATGGCAGCCTTTCAGATATTGAACACTGCTATCATGTCCACTCTTACATATGAACAGTCTGGGAAGGATTCCAACCCAGCACAATAGCTCTAGCTTTTACACTGCTTCGTCAAAGGTTAAAGTTAGAGTGGTTTTACTGCATTTGTATCACTCCCCGCTCTGTATACAGCTGTTAAAATATAACAGCTGCTGCCCACTCCTAATCTGCAGGTTCCTTTTTGAAACAACTCCTGATGTATGTGTGTCCGTAGCCACAGACTGCTCAAACTAAAGCTTTTGGAGGAAGGATTACATTTTTGTTACGCATTTGTAAAGCCCTTAGAATAGCGTAATCCTGGACCAGGAACAAGGCTAGTTGTCATCACTGTGCAAATAATAAATAAGAGAGAAATAAGGACTTTTTTTTTTTTTTTTTTTTTAGCAAAAAGAGCTTTTTACCAAAAACTTCAATAGACAGATTGAATTCAATCTTAATTCCGGGCCAACTCAATTCTTCCTGGGACTGTTTTTAAATTAGAACATTTTGGTTAAAATATTTAAGTTAGGCCCTTACCCAAGAAACTGCTTTTTCTTTACAAATACATGGGACCTTGTTGGCTGACTTTTGTATCGGCAAACTGTAGGATTTCTTACTTCAGTGCTGATGACAGCTATTTTCTAATAGCCACAACTCTGCTTTGAGGGGTGTTTTCGTTCTGCTGAAACGGTTCTCGGTGCCATCAGTTGATGAAGTTTGTCTACAAACAAAGAAGTAAACAAATGAGCCATGTTCGTCTCAGCTCCATTAATAACTTGGGACCCTAGAGAAGCAAAAGGTCAGAAATGAAACATGATCAAGTTTCTGAACGTTACAAATAAGCAAGCTGAATTAAAAAAAGATCACTTTAGTTAGTGTAATATTGATTACAGCTAGATATTTTAGTACTTAGAACTAGGATCATCAGACACATTCACTGGCTATCACAGGCAAGGCTTTCATATCCTCATTTTCATAAACTGTTCAGCCTCCTTCCTAAAAAGTATCTGATTACTTAGGGTTTTTTTGCCCTCTTCTCATTCTTTTGGAAGGCTGTTTTAGAAACTCATTATTCTGATGGCTACAAATCCTTTTCTAAATTTATTCATAACCAGTTTATACCCATTTGTTCTTGTGCCAACATTGTCCTTTAGCTTTTCCTTCCCTGGCATTCCCCCTCCTCTGCTGATGTATTTATAGACACTAATCATATCCTGTCCCTGCCTTCATTTTTCTGGACTAAATAAGCCAAGCTCTTCCAGGCTCCTCTCCTGTGAAAGGCCATTTATTCTCCTGACTAGAGGTACCAGTGCAGCTAGTGCTACCTATCCCAGCTTCACACTGCAGTGTCATGGCTACATTCAGAGTTTGACCAGCATTTAATCAATAGCTAACAATTATAGATAAAGCTTTATTAATGCAAAAACCCCATGAGGTAATGATTGTCTAAGTAAAGGACTTCAGAATTCGATCATGTGCAGTGCTGCTAACACCACTCCACTAATAAAACTCATGAATTGAGCTCCATAAAGAGAGATTAAAAATGAGGTAATTTTAGTTGCCTTCTGGCTTAGAGCCTTGAGAGATTATGTTTTAAGGATTTTTCCCCAATCACATTGCCTAGAAGCTTACTTTAAGATAACAGTGATTCATAGAAAATGAGAGCTGGAGGGGACCTCAGGAGGTCACATTTAGTCCAACCCCCTGCTCAAAGCAGGAAAATCTCCAACTAGATCATCCCAGCCAAGGCTTTGTCTAGCCAGGCCTTAAAAAACATCCAAGGATGGAGAGTCCACAATCTCTCTGGGTATCCTGTTCCAGTGCTTTACCACCCTCCTCGTGAGAAAGTTTCTCCTAATACCTACCTTCCCTTGCTGCAACTTGAGACCATTGCTCCTTGTTGCGAGTGGTGGAGTCAAGCCCCAGGGGCGGCCATGAAGCCCCCCGGTGGCAGTGCGACTCCAGCCAGGCTCTGTCTCTAATGTGGCCCTCCCTTAACCGCTATCCTGCCACACCTTGGTGTTATTGAGGTTAAGTAAGGGAGGTTGCCCACGGGCCTTAGAGAGAGCCTGAATCCACGCAAGTCATGAATGGGTCCCTCCCAGACCCTGCTAGTCCCAAGCAGCCTTTGTGCTAAATAGGCTCTCTTGGCCTGGCAGTGCCCCTGCAGGGCACTTATAGCCTGACGGGCAAATTGTGTGGCTCCATTCCACCCCTACACCACAACCCAAGCCTTGCAGGTGTTATGGTAGCATCTCATTGTGCTCCTGCACCCTGCCCCTCTCTGGGCTCAACAAAAACTCAGGCCTTGAGCCTGCCCCAGGCACAGATCAAGGCAGTTGTGTGCCTCACAGGCACGAATGGGACCTCCATAACTTCCCTTTATAGTTGCAACCCAAACCACCAGTATAAACAGTAACATGCTAATATTATAAAAGCCTTAGCCTGTCTGTCTGTCTGTAATGCTTTATTTGCACTCTGATTGACTGTCTCGGCAACCAACCAGAGTGCTCCAAGAGTGTTCAGAGTGAAGGTGGGAGCGGGCGGGAAGGCGTGCACCGGGCCCAGCCCTGAAACGGTGGCAGGGAGGGTGGTCGGTGTGGGGTGGGCCCCGTGGCAGAGGGCAGGAAAGGGGGAGCAGACCCGGCCCCAACAGTGGGGGGAAAGGGAGGCTGGACACAGGCCTCTGTTGTCCATCTGTCCGTCCCCCTCCCCACAGCCATGTCATTCTTGACGGGCAATTGGCTAGTTAACCATAAGTCCCTGGACTATAACAAAAAAACCCCAGCAGAAGCAGCCCTCTGCACCTTTAAGAGAGCAAACTTTCCCTGTCTCCCAGTGGGTATATCTTCCAGCCCAGGGCTATACCCTAGCCTATACCCTTGGCCCCCTTGGGCTCTCAGACCCTCCAGTCCCATGCATGGCCTCTCCCCAGGCTCTTGGACTCTCTAGTCCCATATGCATGGTCAAGGATAATGACCAGCAGCTCTGCAGTCACATTGGCCATCTAGTCATACAATTCCAGGAGCTGGGACTTTAAGAAAAGCACCAAATATTGCAAGATTTAGCAATGTAGCCAGTGGCATATATACTACAGGCTATTCAGACCGCAGCTTCAAGTTTGAATTACGCTTACCCTGCAATTCATTCTATGTAGGCCGATACCTGCATCAGTGTGGAGCCCTATTGATTTAGGCATCATTATGGATTATATTCAAAAGACATATATAGAATTGTTCTTTGGCTATGTCCTTCAAAAGGATACTGGTCTTGGTAGAAGAGAAGTGTTTATCTTAGCGATTAGTTTAAGGAAAGCGATATTTTGAAACAACAAAGAGAGTGAGAGTTATATTTTGTCCCAGGTACAGACAGATGTCTAAATGCCTTGGAAAACAAGTGCCATAATAAAAATAGAAGGTATCACATTAAGTTAATTTATAACAAAAGAGGACTAGATTACAGGAGGTTTTGGGAACTCAATTCTTGGAAGTTTTGAAATGCAAGTCAGGCAATCATTTGGGTGGGACAGTTCAGACAGGAGAGTTTCTGCCTTTATCAGGGAGTTGCAATGGATGAGCTTCCGAGATCTCTTGGAGCCCTATTTTCCTGCTATTCTAGTTGTGCAGGTTGACCATTGAGTTTAGCAGCTTTTGACTTCTGAAAAAAGGTGGCCGTATTCGGGATGTGTGAAGAATGAAGCCAGAGCAGCAGCCATGGTGGGTATGCCACTGGGTAGGTGGAGGGAAACTCCCACCAAGCAGTGCCCAAAAAAGGAAAATCTCTGGGGTTGCAGTGGACATGCCAAGAACAACCCAGGGTAGATCAGCCAAGATAGATGGCCAGGCAAGTGTACAGAGGATACAGGTTCAGAGCTTAGCCTCTAAGGGCTCGCAAACACCACATCTTCCAAGCATCCTGGGAGGCACACTGCTCTTACTCACCTGCAGCAAGCCCAGAAATGTGACTAGGTGCTCTGCCAGGGGCTGCTTTCATGTGTGCAGAAGATCAAGGACTAAGAGCAGCCACAGAGGTACACCTGCAGAGCAGCTCCACTGCTGCCTTTCTGAGTTGGGTAGGAGCAGGCAGGGGAGGCAGGCTCAGGAGTGCGCCACCAAAGAAGCAGAGAAGACCGATAACACATTTTAAGCCATGCCTACAGGTGAACTTCTTATGCCAGGCAGTGACTCCCCCAAACAGACTGAGATGCACCACATGGGCTGCCTCATAAACTGCGTAGGTCCATTCATACAGCGCCTTTCGTGGATTAATTAGCACTGGTCAGGCTAACTAGGCTGTCACTGCGCACTGAATCTCTCCGGACATAGGTACACCGCTTCCATTTTAGGCAACAGTTCACACAGAGCAGCACAGCGTGTCTGAGAGACAACAGCCTGGCATAGGGATTTCACTGTGTAGACATGCCCTTAATCTCTGTTCCTGGGATACTAGTAATGGATTAGACCAGAAGGAATCTGGGCCATTATTTTAACCCAGTCTTGTTCTTTGATGTCTTCATTCAGTGTTTGTTGCCACCCCTTGAATGAGTCTCTCAATGCTCTGATTCTTAGGAAATGTGTACTGATTTAATATCATCAGAGCTCATTTCCTGTCACTCAAATGCATCCAAAGGCTGCATAATATAAGCATGTACAGAGATTTGGCCAGGTTTGCATTGAAGGCTGAGGACCCAAAAGGGAGTTTTTTCTCAAAAAAACAGATATGAACAGATATAGTTCATTATCCATTCTTTTACCCTCAGTTCTGATCCAGTTACGCATTTTTCCAGAATTATGGAATTGTTTAATTGTTGCCTTGAACTTTTGTAACCCTGGCCTGCAAACAGTGAAGGAATTTAGGATTTGTTAATACAAACCTGAGACTGCAGTTTATGGCTGTTCAGGCTTATAATAAACTACCTACTTCAGTTCCAGCTCATAGGGCTTGTGTCTCCTGCAGCACATTAAATGCTCTCTGCCTGTAGTTTGCAAGGTTCCTCCTGAAAATCTTGCTATGAAACCAATATTCCTGGTTTAATAGCTGACATTTCAAAGTGCTCTAACATTGATCTGCATAGTGAAATTGGAAACGTGTTCCAGCAGGAACTGGGGTTAAGTTTGGGGTTCCAATTTGGGTTGCTGCAGTGAGGTTATTTGATCCAAGCCCTCCCAGTATTTGGCCCTCAATATTATGAGCCTTTCTTTAAATACTTGCACATAGTGGCCACATCCTGACAAGCACAGATGTTTGCTTCTCCAGGGACATCTAGCAGCAGGACACCTTGTGCCATTGCTTGTTGTCCCCAGGGAGTGCCCATGCCCCATGTGCTCAGCCGCACAGCAGGTTACCCGGGGTGGGGTAGGGGAGGCTGGGCCAGCAATTGTGCGGGCCCCAGCAGCCTTACCTGGGATCCTGGGGCTGGGGAAGCTGCAGCCATGTCACTCCTGGAGCTGGGAGCCTGGCCAGCAGCTGAAGTGTGGCTCTGGCCACCCAGACTCTAGTTTTGGGTGGCATGTGCTGCCTCCATGTGTGCCACTCCACTTTTTTCTGTGCAGGTTTTTTTGACCCCTGCATCTCCAATCTAGGGGTGAAAAAAACAACCTGTGCTGCAAGGTAGCAGCTCAGTAAATGCCTGAATGTACAGTATGGATACAGCCAGTGAATTTATTTTGAATCTTGGCATACCACAACAGTGGCAGGGTATATTTTTTCTGCAGCTTTGGAGCCCACACCTTCCTCAGTCACAGATGTCCCTGCTTTGTAGGAGCTGATTTTAATATTCAAATTGCTCTAAGACTCCTAGTTATGTCAAAATTGTTTTCAAAATTGGTATTTCACAACCGGGGGTAAAGTAAAGGAGGGAGGAGAACACACTTGGAGATAAATGGGGCCATTTGCACCTCTCAGAGCTATTGTGTTATGCTGTGTTCATCTCCCGGGGGGGCAGTGGTTCTGTTTCATCTGAGCATGTTGGAAGGAGTGAGGTAGCTCACTCCTCTGCAGTCCTCCTGAAGTATATCTAACCTTCTGTCCTGCATTAGCACGTAAGTGCCATAGTGGGTCAGACAACTGGTATACCTATTCCACTACCCTGTCCCTAACACCCTCTCTAGTCCCCCAAAGTCCCACGACCTTTTGGTTAATCTCCTCCTGCATCTACCAGGGCCAGAAAGGGAAGTGGATCAGAAGGAACCCAAATGACCACAGGGCTGCCTTTCCGTGCACGTCACTTGAACGGACCCATTGGGTCTTCATGACAACCCAACTAGCTGTGGCAAAACACACACGATGTTGCATATTGTCAATGATTGCCCGCTGGCTACGTTCAGCGGTGGACTATGGGAACTGCACGTGGCCACTGAGGATACTATCGCTTGGCTCTGTGATGATTACACGCTGACTGACTGGCTTGAGCAGAGTTTAACTGGGTGGCGTCCACTGTCTCCTTAGCTGCGTTTAAAGGGCAGTGGGTGCTAGCCAGATTCTTCTGGTCAGCATCGTCCCTTGGCACCTCAGCTATTAACCAATAACTTGCACTCTTGTTCCTGTTTTCTAGTTAATGATCTGTCCCATGGAATTATGTGTACATTTAGGGAAGAGAGGTGGTTAGCCGCGTTAGTCTGAAGTCAGGCAGCAGGCAGGGTAGTTTGGCACCTTCTAGGCAAACAAAATCGGAGATGTATAAGCTTTTCTAAGCAATAGCTTACTTCGTCAGATGCTATTAAGGGAAGCAGAGCTAAAGAAAAACAGTAATTTGAATACAAAGGATAGGGAAGAAGGTGGATAAGCCAGGGGCACCTCTGGGAGAGACAAGGTGGGGAAAAGAGAGAAGAGCAAAGTAGTTAACTCGTTAAGGCTCACAGAGGTTATAAAAGCTAGTTTATATAATGGGATAAGAATCCATAGTCTTAGTTTAGACATACTTGATACCATTCAGTCATTGGATTATTTTTTGTTCCTCATTTTCCCATTCAAGTTCTTTTTTCAGTGTCACCGGCTAGGAACAGCTACCGTTAAGGTTAGTGCTGGATTGTCCAGGGAGGTTAAAACGTTCTGCTGCAGACTTGTGCGTCTTTCTGGAACTAATGGCAAGTCAGTGTTCATTCATTCTTGCTCGTAGGGATTGCCCGGTCTCTCCAACAGCAAAGGGGCGGTGTAAGCAGATGATGGCACGTATGACATTGGTAGAGGAGCAAGTGAACGAGCGTGTACACTAATAGCCTTCCTCTAGCTGCTGAGAGGGCCTTGTATTTTGTGCTAAACCTAGGCCCACTGTCATTGTGTGATAAATAGGCCTGTCTTCAACAGTGGCAGGTAGTACACGCTCTAAAAGAAGATTATATGAGTAAGACAAGGGGGACCTGTCCCCTGTCCCACCCTACCTTATGCCAACCATCATTGATTTAAGGCTGTCAGAAGATACATCCCTCTCCTCCAAGAATCCAATTCCTTTTTGACCCCGGTTATACTCTCTTTCTCAACAACCTCTTGAGGAAACAAGACCGCCTCCCGTGGCATTAGTCCCTGACATAAGGCATTTATATACGTGCTTCTGGAGGCAGGGGAGAAGCTGTTTAATTAGAGCAGCTCCAAGAGCCACTTTAATTAAAGCACCTGGAGTGTCATGAGTATCAGCACCCCCATGCTGACAAATGGCAGCAGCAGTTCTTTACCTAAAACTTGTTGAACAAGCTTCAGTTAAAGCACCCCTGCTGCCGTTTTTCAGCACAGCGACACCAATACACATGACACTGGTGTCTGCTGGAGCACGGTATTTACTATTTTCCAGCAGACTCAATTAATTCTATTCTAGCAGCAGACTCAATTAATTTTATTAATTAATACTATTCTCCAGCAGACTCAAGGATTAATTGAGTCTGCTGAAATGTGCCGTCATTACAGCACATTGGACTAGCCTTGATGGACGTGTATAGATGCCCATAGAAGCTGAAGTCAGGGAGACCCAGTGCAGCTGTAGGAATGACTGCTGCCTTTGGCACTGTGATTACCTAGATTTCCCCCTGCGCTCGGAAATCCTACCCCTTAGCCAAGGAGTTTGAGGCAGCCACCAGAGTCTCAGAAGGAGCAAAGAACAGTAGACCTTTTACAGGTAGTTTCATCAGATAGCCTAAGACCTAAGGACACTTCTGTAAGAACACACTGAGTCAAAACCAGCAATTTTTCCCTAAGGAGGGATGAACTGAACCCCTCCCTATATGTTATACCAAGTCACATTTATGTGTTGGGATAATAAGTAAAATATGTTTCTTAGTCCATGTAGCACAGATATATTGTGTAGCATTTTCCTGCGAGTTGTTCACATTGGACCAAGAATATACTTTCTCTTGCTCTGATTAATCTTCCATAGATTTGAACTAAAAGGGAGGACCTGACACATCTAAGGCCAAATCTATACTTTGTGTAAGCAAGTTCATTGTCAGTGAGTTCACTGGAGCTGTAGCTGTCAGATTATAGCCTAATCTCTTTATTACTGCAAGCTGTACTTGACTGGCCAGAGAGTTCAGCTTTTCTCAGAGGATAAATACTAAGTGGATATGCTCTATAGGTTATTGTAGAGAAAATGTTAGTGTGATGTTTATATAAGGCACAGGCTTGATTTTACAGTCTTGTGGCAAAACACACTGATTAAATCAACCTGAATAGAGACCTTATGTAAGGAGTGGAGCTGCTGTGCTGGCGCTCTACGAAGAAATGAGTTTAATTGCTTTTGATAAAGGTAAACACCCTTAACTTGGTCCAGGATTACATTCTTCTTGGGGTATTTTGTTGCGGTTGGGTGCGTCTACACGAGACACTGACTGTGCAGTAGCTGAATACTACTGTGCAGTAGCATTATGTGACAAAAGCCATGCAAAGACACTACTACACAGTACTATTAGGCTACTGAGCAGCAGCATCACTTAAAAGGCATTCACCAGTGCTCCTGCGCAGTAACTCCGGTTATTGCGTATGCAAGTACCGGATAAATGCACAGTAACCACTACGCAGTAACACCTCAAGTTGACGTGCGCTTTGTGTACCACCTAATCAGATTTGAAAGTTTAGAAATACTGGAAGCCATCTATACACAGGATTCCCAGCGTTCTAGGTCAATAGGACCAACAGGATCAGCCCCCAAGTATGTTTTCCAAAATAACTTTCCTTTTATTAATAATAATGCCTGAGCTTATTAAAACTGAAGATAGCTTAAAATCTGATTTACTTCTCAGCCCTTCTGTCTGTCTTGGGTTTTTTTGTTAACATTTTTACTTGCCTTTGAAAATAAAAAGCAATTTGTCAGTTTTACTTTGTTTCCAGTCCTCCTTATCATCATACACTCTTACTTTCTAGTGCAATGTCTAGCTTGCAGAAACTGTAGGGGAAATTCAGCATTATACAAAATGCTGTTTTCATTTAAATACAAGATGCCCAACACAGTAAAAATATATCACCTGCTTTATTTAGACCTAAGCTACCTTACATCATTCACTTAGCACGCACCAAATGGTTCTAATGGTCATAAAAATCACTGTAACTTCATATTCCTTCATCAGGTTTTTTTCCCAACATTTGACAATTGGATTGATCTGAAATAAAAGACCCCACTTCTACACAGAAGATAGTGGGCTGTGACTGTACATTACCCTCTAGCGACCCATAACATTCAGTAGATGTATGGGCTTTCAGTATAATTGTTGAAAACCTCAGGGCAAATATTTGAGACATAGTAAGCAGCACAATTTAGTACACATGCCTGTTTTCTTTTTCTTTGTAATTGAGGGAAGAAAGTCCATATTGAGGGGGAAAAGAAACTGTTTATAGAAAAATAAACTATTCAGGTTATTATTTGTGAATGTTTCTTTTGCCAATATCAAAGAGGTAGGTGGTTTTTAAATTCTCTCTCCTGCCCATCCTAGATCTCTTTCTGTTTGATTCTGCAGAAACGTAATAATCCCATGTTAGCAACATTACAGTACCCCATCACAATACTTCCTGTGACTTGTCAAATTCAGCATTATGAGTTACATTTTTGTCCTGGATCCACTGTATGCATACATACAATGAGCTGTGTCCAAAAGAAGGGTTAGCAGATGCAAGTACTGCATATTTGGATTTCAAATACCATGAGGTTGATCAGCTAGATTTTTTTTTAGATCTAGCATGTTGATGCCAGATAATCTCTAAGTCAGAGGTTCCAAAAGTTTTTATGCCATGGCCCAGCAGTGGCCACAGCCTGGCAAACCACAGCCCAGCAGTCACAGCTGACCGTGGCCAGAATTTACGGCTGGAAGACAGGTAAGGATAACCCCAGGTTGGGGCGGGGGCCAAACCCTACACTGCCACGGGCCCCGTGGAAGGAGCCTCAGCCTCTCCACCCAGTTCTGGGGAGCCACAGTTTGCTGGCCCACAGCCACTTCCAGTCCGGCAGCCAACTGTGCTGTGGACCAGCAGCCTATCCACCACAGCTCGATGCCAGGCCACGGCCCAGGGATTGAGAACCCCTGCTTTAAGTCATGAAAGAAGTGAGCCTTGATAATAACTAAAAAAAAAAAAAAAAATCAAAAACAGATGAGAGGCAAAAGAGCTTTGACTGTTTGCAATATTCATTTTTTCCCCATAAGAAGAGTAACTCTTTAAGGAATACTCACATTATTAGTTGTTTTTTAGATAAAGGGATGCTTCATGCATTTAGGTTCTGACCTTGCCCATGGGATCTAATCTTAGGTCCCTTTGAAGTCAACAGCACTTTGTACTCTGCATGCTAGCAGAAGTTATGGCAAGATCAAGGACTTAGACTGAGGCAGAGAACTTGCCCCGGATCCAGCTCTGCATTATGGAAGCTTTGAACCTGCAGTTAAAAGGGGCTTACCTTGACCTGTGAGGTTGGTTGGCATGAAGGACAGTATTGAGATGGAGTAGTTTCACCACAGTGGTATTTCAACCATGCCTCATCAACTGACGGATCATGGTGTAGGAAGTATACTCATGGAAAGAGACAACGTCCAGTTGCCAATTGACCTCTTGTCTATTGGAAATCACCACCATGATTGAAGCCACCCATAATCTCTCTCGTCAGGCCCTCAGTTTTTTGGCTGTCTCTTTACCAGCTGTGCCAAGTGTTCACTGGCCCCAGCTTAGGATCTCTACCCTGTCTATAAAGCATGCAGTGATGCTATCCAGGTAAGAAATCACAGTATTTATATTTTTATAAAATAACATATTATGTTATTTTATGCGAGTAACATATTATGTTAAATGCCCACTATAAGCTAATATCAACTTTGCTATTTCTTTTCATAAGTTAATGTTCTAGATATTCCATCCTATCCTGACACGGAATCAATCACCCTTTAGGAGCATACATGTGATTGAAATGATCCTGCATGTGTGTAAGAATGCATTGTGTTTGAAGAGTTATATACAAACATAGGACCAAAGCATAGTTTCCAGAAGACGAAAAGTAGTAGGTGCAAGGAATCTACATAAATTAACTAACTGTACTTAGATCTTGATCATGTGAGGAAGTGAGCATCCTGAATTCCTAGTGGTGGCAATGGAAATGAGGATACTTGGTATCCTACCGACTTGCCTTTCACTAGGGAGGCACTGGTGTGGCATTTCCTGCTGACTGCCGTGCAGGGTGTAGTTTTAGGTCATTCCCCAGGACCACTGCAGGACTACCTGCCCTAGTTTTTCTTCTCCCCTCCAGGCCCCTGAATCTCATGTCTGGGCTCTCTCACCCCTGGCCACTCTATTGCAGCCTCTTGCTCAACACGTGTCGTCAGTCCCTGGCCCAACTCGCTGCAACCCCTTATAGGATGCCTCCCATCCAGAGGAGGAACTTCAGCCTCCTTCACAGCAGCCTGCATATTGGCTGACCCCTACCCTCTTTCAGCTGTGATGTCACCCCCCAAAGAGGGCACCTGCAGCCTCTTCTAGGCTCTGACCCCACCTCCAGGCCAGTCAGGGTACAGATAGGTCTCCACAGCCCTGGCCTGCCCCTCACAGTAGACTCAGTTGCCCTTTTGGCCCTAGCCCCCTTGCAACCTTGTTCAGAGCGTCAGTCTGCCAGCAGGTGACCTCTCTGCTCCACAGGGGTCCGCACCATAAATCCATCAACTCTCCTGGGCTTGCCTCAAGCCCCAGAGATCTTAGATGAGGCAGCCCTTCCCTCCACGGGGCTCACCTGAGCCCCTGGCCTCACCCCTGCCAGTTCTAATCAGGGGTTTGTCTAGCCCTTGTGAAGGCCCGCAACTC
>JAGPOW010001661.1:7577235-7605340 GCA_030014935.1 Caiman crocodilus
GCCCCTTGCCCGCGGTCTGGGGCCGCTCCGAGGAGCCCCCTGCCATCTTCCCGCGGGATCCGGGGGCGGATCGCTCCTGCCCCCCGGGCCGCTCCGCCGCTTCCTCGAGGCCCGGAGGGCCGGGCACACAGGCGGGGCAGCCCCGCTCGACCCCGTGCGGGCGCAGCCCCCCCCCGCTCCCCCCGACCAGGTAGAGACAAAGGGGCAGCTTCTCCCGGGGAGAGCCCCGGTCTCGGCGGCGGGGGAGACGCTGCCTGGCAGCAGGGCCCCGCCGGGAGGTGCCCGCGGATCCTCCAGCGCCAGTCCGGTTGGGAGTCGCCTGGCTTCCCGTTGAGGGGGAGGCGCGGAGCTTGGGGAAGTGGCGCTGGGGCTGCCGTGCCATTGCGAACCAGCCTGTTCCTTGGAGGGGAGGGGAAGTGCTGCGTAGAGGTCCTGTAGGTTTGCTCCACCGACTTTCCCTGCCCTCTCCGCCCTGCGAGTTGATGGCAGTTCACCCGTTTGGCACGGTGTTATTTACCCTGTAAAACCGGGGGCGACAGCATTTCGGGGCAGAGCGCCCAACTCACCTGCGACTTCAACTTGTAAGATGTTGACATGGCAGGGAAGCCCCGAGGGGCCGGGTCCTTGTTGTTACCACGTCGCCCCAGCCCCTTCCCCGCCATCCACCCAGAGGCGTGTGCGCCAAGCGGAATGCCTTCGAGTGCCGCACTGTGGCACCCGCGCCGGGGGTTGCCTGCCCCTGCGGGGAACGGTAATGTGGTGTGGTGACGGCAGTGAATGAGTCTGAAAAACTTGCCCTGGAGCTCTTTTTAGCCGGAAGGTAACCAAGGCTGGCCTGAGGGATTCCAGCGAAAGCCCAGATCGGATTACTTGGCATGGGCTTGCTGATGGAGAGCCTTTGCTATTTCTCTCTGGTTGTTAGCAGAGGTTTAGACAGGTGCAAGGGATTAGTTGAACTGTGGGCCACTTCCTCTCTCATATCCGAAACAAGCTCAGCTGCTTCTACATATCCTTCTGGAAGCTGGGCTCTGCCTGAGAACCAGCACAAGTTGCAGAAAGAGCCAGCTCCTTCCTCTCACAGAAAACACTGACTTTTAATCTTATTCTTAGGTCTGTGCCAGTGGTTCTCAGCCAGAGTGCCTTGCGATCCTTTCCGCGGTGCCACCTCCTTAGCACTGTTTAGTGTGCCAGTGTGATTCGCAAGAAAAAAACAGAAATTTTGAACAGTAATTCGTATTGTTAAAAATATTTGGATCTGTTGTGGACTGAGTTCTTTGCAAGAGAAGAATTGCTCCGTTATGTTTCTGCACTCAAGAGTGAAAACTAAGAGCTGGTGTGTTTTTGCGGGGGTGAGAAGTGGCTCCAGCCAAACCAGGAGTGCCTTGAATCCTACATTGTTGAAAGCTGCTGGTCTCTGCTTGAGATCTGCAGTCTGCTGCTAGTAGCAGCAGTGGATGCTGTAAACCTAGAGGGGGTTTGTGTGTTTTTGTGCCACTTAAACCTGTTCTAAGTAAGGTTAGTCTTTGTCCCAGTTTAGATGACTGCATTCACTCTTGCCATCACAGGTAGAACATTTTGGTTATTAAGTTTTAGTGTAGATAAGGTTTAAAAAGGTTAGTAGGTTTTGAAACCTTAATGAAGAATGCACCGAGTAGAATGGTTGCTGCTTGTTACACCGCTGTATATCTTTATGGTGTTTGTCTCTGTAAGCCTGAAGGCCCAGGTGGTTTCTGAAAAAGGTTCTGAACCTACCAATATTATTAGGAGATAATGAAGTCCAGACTGTTCCTTGAAAAAGGAAAACGCATGTCAATGGCTGTGCTCATTAGTTGAGTTGGCTTGGCATGGTCCCATTAGGTGGATTTTCTTTCACTTCATTATCTTAGCTACCAGTCCCTGTCCCTAGAACACCCGCTAATCTGCTTAGCAGCTACAGTTTGCTTTTCTTTCCAATGTGTGACGTGTCTGTTAGCTAGGAAGTGTTTGTCCAAAAAAACTGTTCTGTCAAGCTCCCCTCCACCCCCACCACACGCGGATGGCAGATAGCATTTTGACGGTGTCTCTTCCAAATGAATTGGAATATTAAGACGTTGAGTCAGTTTATTGACTTCTGGCAGTGAGTGGTGGCTTACTTTCCACAGTGACTTATATTTTAGGTTTGTCTTAGCTCATGCCTTTTGCTTGTGATGCCTGCTACCAGATTTTCAAATGGATAATGGATGTCAAGCTTGGAACAAAAAATTTAATCTTTATTCTGACTATAAACTTCTCTAAGATGTGAGGCTTCTGTTTCATCATTTGACCTTTTATATAATCAAGTCTGAGGTAATGCAGGCTTAATACGATTTTTAAAATTAGATTGGATTTTAATGGCCTTTTTATATAGCTGTCTTGAATGCTTACCCAGATCCATTCTGAATAACTAGGACTTTGGGTGAGGTATAAAACAGATTGCTTCGAGGCATAACTGTAGTTTGTCATTAATTTTTGCAGTACACTTACAGGGGCATTTTCCAGTCCAAGTGTATTCTACCATTCCTGCAGATCTCAGTGACTCTTCTGTTGCGTCAAACAAAAGAACAATTACTATGCTTGAGGGAAATTTCCAGTCCTATATTGAAGGCGCAGGAAATAAGCCTAGTGAAATAACAGTTTTGACAATATAGATATTAATTTTGGGGGGGGAGGGGAATTGGGTTCCCAGGAGGGTTTATAATGCACCCTAATGCTTATCATTTATTTATAGACGGTGTTATATCTAAAGCCTTTCCGAAGCCTTAAATATGGGGTCCACCTGACATGTGGGTATGCAAGGCCATATGCTGTATGTGCACTCTTGGTATACATGCTGTCCTAATTATGTAGAGTTCCTTAAACCTGAACAGAGCCATGGTAGGGCTTGAGCACTTGCGTTTCCCCTTTTCCCTCCTTCAGTACCCAATAGTCCAAGGAAAGCTTAAGGTCTAAGAATCGCTTACAGTTGGAAACCTGGCTCCTGGTGTGGTCTCCAGGCAAAGTCCTGTCTAAAGCTTACAGGCTAAATCTTTTGCAGGTAGAACTTCCCGTTATTTGTAAAAACATGCTACAATTTGGGCAATCCTTAGATGTTGATTCTAGATCAGTGTAACTTAAGCTCAAGAGGACTGGACGTTCCCCAGCTTTTCATCATCACAACAACAAAGCAATTGGCTCTAATTGTACCTTGTAGTGAGATGCAAATTTGTGAATCGTTCTATATTTTTACTTAAGTCAACTCCATGATGGGGTAGACCAGGCTCTTTAACTGGGCAGCAGCCAGTCTAAGAGTGAAGCTCTGACAGACAGACAGATGGATGATCTCCCTTTGCTCTGGCAGCTCCTGCAGCCAAGCTGGTTCCAAGCATACTTTCCTTTAGATTAAACCAGCACGGCTGGGAGGGGGTCGCTGGTTCGTGGGCAGCACAGTGTTTCCATATGCACTGCCCAGGCTGTTGCACCCTGGAGAGGTCACTACAGCTTTGCTTTATTTTCAAGCAGGGATTACATTCAGTGAGCTGATGTCTCACTCAGTTTAATTCTGTTGTCTTGTGAGACATGTGCTAGTAGTAGACATCTGCCTCAGCAACTTCTCATTAGCTAATAGTGACCAGTTTTTCATAGGCAAAACATGGATCCCTTCCCTTGGGTTTGCTTCGCTATCAACTGAAAAGCTAGTCAATTTAAAAAAAATTTTTAACCGTCTCTCTTCCCTGCGTGTCCCCGTCTATCTCCTTAGTTTTTAGGCTCAGCCTTTGTTTTTCGAATGTAAATAAAATCTTACCACTGCTGGGAAAAGCCTCAGATAAAGAAGAAAACAGATTATTCACCCAGCTGTCCAATTTGTGAGAGAAACTGAAAATGAGAGAGAGGTATAATCTTTCACTTTAATGTTAGTTGCAGTGGTTGTAAGATTGCCAGCTCACACAAGTCTTGTTTCTGAGTCCCTCTAGTAATGGGATGAGGGAGGTTTATTACCAAATGCTGTACTACACTCTTTCCCACAGTGCGGTGGATTTGGATGTTCTGCACTGAATTAGCCCTTAAACTGTTGAAATGTACCTTTTTATGCAGTGTGCGAGCTAAAATGTTTCTCAAAACTTTGGCTGGAGTACACATATGGGCAAATGCAGTAAAGTGTCTTAACTGGTTTTAACCTCTGCACATGTTAAAACTACACCTTTACTCCTAACCTAGACAGCTGCTCAGGGTATACCTGCCATCTTCCCCAGCTCTAGCTCTTCATGGCCTGTCTGCTAGTGGGACTTCCACTGCAATCCTCAAATGAAGTGAAGGGGTTTGTACTGATTTCCTTGAGACTTAGTCTCCCAAGAAAATTAGGATTTTTTTTTTTTCAAGTGGTTCTTTCACTGTTTTTTTTCCTTTCTTAGTTTCATTTTATCCCAAATTAGTATACTTACTCACCTCAAAGTGTAACTTAATTTACTGTTTCTTGCATGCGTGTCAGGATAATATGAAACCTTAAGCTAATTCTGTAGGCAAATCATGCACCCGAGTAACAATATGTGCAAGTGTCTCTCTCCGTCTCCCAAAAAAATAAAAATTGAGTCCTGTCCCTAAATGATTGCCACTGAGATTTATGGAGTGTGGGGTGCAGGACAATATAGCAGACTGTTTTTTTTTATTGAGTGATTAGGCTCTATATTCTTTCTACTCTTAAGTCTTCTGTCTATAGTTCAACCTTACATAAGTAAAGTCAGAGGAAACTAGATGAAGTCTAAAAATTGGAGGAAACTAGATGAAGTCATTACAACTTTGTCTTGCCAAACTTCTTGTACCTTCTATTTTAATAACTGCTCCACAGCCTCAGTAAGTTAATGTTTGAGTTGGTTAACTTTTTTTTTTTTTTTCCTTGGAGTGTGTCTGAAATACTAGTGTTCTGCAAATGGAGTTAAACTCACCTAGCAGGAAAATGTAGCCTAAAGAGTATTGCATAATCGGGTGGCCACCTGATGAGCAACTCGTGCAGCTAAGCTGCTTACCAGCGCTTCCTTTTGAAGCATTGCAGTGGACATTTTATATCTGTTTAGTAGGAGGAAGAATATACCCACCTGTTAAATGGAGGAATATGTGCTTTCTGTTTTAAAAGGCAGTCTCCTGCCAAGAGCATGCTTGCTAGCAATCAGTTTCCTGGTCTTACCAGTGATAATATTCCTGCTTTTTAAATTAAAGGAAGTCAAACAGGTGTTGCCCTCTAGCTTTGTGCTGCTTATTTTTGCTTGGTGCAGAAGTCAAATGTTACTTCCATTGAAATGCACCGTCTAGAGGCTGGAACCAAATTTTATTTGCTCTTTCACGTCTTGTCATGAAATTGGAAGCCTAATAGCATTAAGTTCATCTAACCTGTGTGCCTTGAGGGAGGGAAATGATCTTGAAAGTCCTCTTGTAGGCGAGCAGACTCCAGATACACTGCCTGTAAGATAAAGCAGAAGCCAGGCATGATGTCTTAAGATGAATTTCTTCTGTCCAACTAGCAAAGAGATCAGATAGTGATCTCTTTCTGGCAAAATGACAAAAACAAACCACTGAGATTTTTTTTGTTCATCTACCAGGAATTGGGTGAGCCAACTGCAAGGATAACTGCCTTACAGGTTGATTTGTTAAATAAACTACTGCATAAATGAAAATAAATTAAAAGTAGAGAGATATTTTTTTTGGTATGGACTATGAAAGAAGAAACATTAATTCCCATTTTCTGCCTCAGTTTTGGAGATTGCAGAGCAACAAATTACTACACAAATAAATGAGAACTGATAGTGTTTGTGGATAACTTCCTATGCAATTTTGAACTGGTAAAGTTTTACTACTTTGTTCTAACTGCAAATGCTGCATGTTAGCTGAGTCATCATTAAATAAGCAAACAAGTGATTTGGTAAGATTGCCTTGGGTAAAATATGTTAGTTCGTGTGGGGCTGGTTTGGAATAGATAATTTTTTTGCAGTGCATGAACTAAAAATGTATTATTTCCCCATTATATACAAGAATTGCTGAACAGTTTAATCACATGTGTTATAGGCATCTTGACAATATTCCTTGAGTGTGTGCATCAGCAAAAACAATTCAAGTTAAATATGATGTAACGATTCAATAGTAACTTTCAAAATACATGTATAGGGGAGGACTGTGTTTTCATAATCAACCCCAGGATGTTTTGAGTTGCTGATGTTTTCCCAGGAGCTTATTTGTTGTGAATAAGCAGGCACTTGAGACGACTTAATTTCCTGGCTTTTCGTTGTACGGTTGGATGCGAGTTTTAACTTTATTCTTATAAGACATTGGGATGGAAGGAGCAGAAAGAGCCCTAATAATTCTTCCCAGTGTTTTCCAGGTTCAGCTGGGCCCAGCCACAGCACTGGCACAGATGCAGTACATTAAAAATGTATGGTGTGGGTGGGATCCATCCAGGCTTCTGCATTAGTAGCCCAGACTGGCTCAATCACGGTGACCAATTTAAGTCCCGTCCCTGCTATAAACGTGTACCAGCGTTCAGAGGATAACTTTGCTGTCTGTCGCCCAGGCAAGGCTATTACTGAGGCAGATGAATAAGCAACTCCTTTTCTTTCTGGAATTATGGTAGAGTCATAGTTTTTGTTTGTAGGAACTTGGCTGTCATGTTGAGCCACTGTTGAGATCCACCAGTCAAGAGCTTGGTCAAGATGTCAGCCCGCGATGTAAGGAAAGCTAAATGCAAAAACTGTGGATAAATCAAAACCTTTCTCCCTCCTTCTTAGTCGTGCATTGCGATCACTAACATCATGACTTAAGCCATTTCTATTCCTTTATTCTTTATATTTCTCATTTGTTCAGAAAGTGCCAGTGAGAGCCTTTCTGCCATCACAGTGGAGAAAGGTCTGATACAAAGGTTGCTTTTGAGTATGTTCATGAATATTGCATTTGTCTATACGGCTTTTCTGTTGCTGCTGTTAAACTTGTCACTCCATAAAACACTGGTAGAACGAGGGTGAGAGCCTTGAAGAATCATGTTCGGTGATGGGTAGAGGCTTTCAGAAGACTATCAAAAAACCAAATTATTTGAGGTCAATTAGATGTGTTGATAATTTTAAAGATATCTGTCCTACATTCAGATCAGTGCATACATGCCTAAATCAAAAGCTATGCTTGTGCATTTTAAAATACAGTCTTTAGGCACTTCCTTAGATTTTTCTTGTATTATTTTTAGATCCCATTGCCTGCCAGTAGCTGCATCCCTTTTGTGTTTCAGACTTTGAGTTGATGAATCCCACTAATTATGATGTCACTGCATAGTGTGAAGTGACAGCAACAAAAAGGAAAAGGCTTGCTGATACCATCTGTTACAATAAACATTATGCATTCATGTAAGATTTCAAGCGGATTTGGAACTACATATTTAACAATAGAAGCTGGTCTTTGCTTGGATGTATGGCAGCATCTAGTAAAATCTTTTTGCTTTAGGGTTCTATGTACTGGGTTGCCTGGTCTGATCTAAATAGTTGACTTTTCATCTGGACTTGTTACCCCAAAACATGAATCAGGAAAAGGTTGCCTTAAAACCACTTTCTGGCAACTAAATCTTATGACTTAATATAATTTACAAAAACTGGATAAATTGTGGCCTGAAGTAGAGAGGGGCAGACTAAAGGAAATCTGTTAAGCATTCCTGTCAAAGAGATTAAATGCAAAATGTTGATTTGGGCCTGCAGTTTGAGCTCCCAGTGAGTTATATCGGCTGTTGGACGTGAGGCTTTCTTTGCATAATTTATGGAAGCTCCTGCTACTGAAATTGAGTATGACGTCTGGTCCGTTTCTCACAGCAAGATTGCATGCATGGCAAGGAATTGAAGAGAAGGGAAAGCTGTCAGGATCCAGATTATGCATGTTAACCCAAGTGACAAACTTGGACAGAACCAAGCTCTTGGGGGGAGGGGGAGTTATGAAGAATCCCACCCACACACAATTGTGTGTCTGCTGCTTTCTTCTAGCAGAAAGGAAGTGGAAAGTTTAGATGCTGACATAAGGTGAGCTAAAACAAACCATTAGCGCTCAGGAATGGACCAGGCTGGTGTTGGCTCCTTAACCTGAGTAACGATTGACATGTATCTAAATAAAGATGGCAAATGGCCTAACAAGCTTCTGGGTTTGAATTAACCCCTCCTCATGACAAGGAGGAAACATTCCCTAAAGATTAGAAGAAAGTCGGTTCTGCAGGAACTTGTCACTTAAACATTAAATCTAAAGTACTGGGCTTTCTGCTTTTGTTGCGTGTCCGGCCTTCTGTGTGCTACCCAAGGCGGTGCTGCCTCCCAGTCTGCAGCTGACATGCTAGCATCCATCACTGACGGTGGTTGTATCAGTAGATGGCCAGGGACTGGAACTGGAGCCAGCTCCTGAAACGCATCTGTGACCAAAATCCTTGCTGTCCCCAAAATCAAGTGCGTAAACCTTGGGGGTTGGTATGCTTTTTAAAGAGGGCAGTGTCAAAGAAAGTGCACAGACTCTGGTCAGCATGAATGTCCTATCCAAGCCATGTGGGCAGCAGTATAGCTGACCAAAATTGCATGCTTTTTACTTAGCTGCTACTTAGAGAGAGCCAGAGGCGGGCACTGCAAAAGAAGGCTTGAAATGGATTCTGGGGAACTGGTATGGGGAAGTCAATTCAGCAGCTGGAAAGGAAGTTGGGAGTGGTAAGGTTGAGCGAGGAGAGGAAGCTTCTGTTGTTTGAGCATCTGAAGAGTTTGGAAGAGGCTTTTTCCTGCACTTCCTTGTCTCGGCTGATATGAAAAGTGAAGGCTCCCAAGCAGGGTCTAGGAATGGCAGCTTGCTAGGTGCTGGACCTCTGCCCATGGACAGTGAGAGCTTCTACTTCATCAGCCTTGCCTTAGTAGGTGGTCAGTTTTTCAAGGAGTGAGTGTTACAGAGCTGCTGCTCATAGTTGGCCATTGTGTGGCTGAATAAACGTGTCCTGTTACTGAGTAGTGCCTAGAGTTAAAATATTATAACCTTTCTAGCTGTTGCTAGGATCATCCCTCCCTCCTCCCTGTGATCCCTGCTGTCTTGTTCAAACTGCATCAATCCTTGCTCAGCAACAACTGGAGTCAGCACGTGGCTATTTTGTTTAGGGCAACAGCTACGTTCTCGGAAGCAATTACGAGTAACAAAAGCACAAGATGGATCGCCTGTCGGAGCATAGCCCTGATGCGGTACGGCGTTCTGCATTGCTCTAGCCCAGCACGGCCCACAGCAGGCTTTCTAGAGCTCTAGCCTTCTAAATTGCAGCTAGCAATTTGCTTAAGCCCCTCAGCCTTTAACTACATGCCCTTACTTTTATCAGTCTCCTTCATTGTACAGATGCTCAATGGCTCAAAATATACTTGAGTCAGTAAGTAATAACTTTACACTTGGGTTCTTGTGAGCAACTAATATCTGCTTGGCTTCATTACTGTACATGAGAAAATAGCAATGACTTTAGATTAGTTCCATCTTTGAAATGTTCCCTTAAATACCTGGGTTGCTTTAGAACATTTTTTTTCCCCCCCCGAGATCATCGAGCAGGAAAGACTGTTGGGGTCCGATGATCCCAGCAAGGCAAGGATCCAGATGTTTTTTGAAGATGTCCAGAGTAGGTGATTGGACCACCTCTGGGGGGAGTCTATTCCAGACCCTGCACACTTGAGTTCAAAAGAAGTTTTTCCTTGTGTCTAATCTAAAGCGATCTTCTAAGAACTTATGGCTATTAGCCCTAGTCTTCCCCTGGGGGGACCCCTGACAAACAGACTTTCTCTCAGTCCCTGATGTGCACCCCTTACATACTTATAGGCTGCTACCAAGTTCCCTTCTGAGTCTTCTCTTCTCCAGGCTGAATAGACCCATTTCTCAGCTTCTCATCATATGGCTTGCTCTCCATACTGCTAACCATATGCACAGCCCTCCTTTGGACCCTCTCAAGCCTCTCCATGTCCTTCCTGAAGTGCGGTGCTCAGAACTGGACACAGTACTCCAGCTACAGCCTCACCAAGGCTGAGTAAAGCGGGAGGATGACATCCTTAGTTTTGTTTTTAGATGCATCGGTAGATGCATGCTAGTGCTTTGTTTGCTTTTCCTGGCTCTGGTATTGCTCTGGTGGCTCACGTTCATTCTATGGTCTATCACGGGCAGGCAATTATTTCAGGTGGAGGGCCGCTTACTGAGTTTTGGCAAGCCATTGAGGGCTGCATGACAGGCAGCCAGGGGCAGTTTAATACTAATTTTCTAAATTTTTTTTTAGGGGCCCCGCAGGCTGAATTGAATGGCCTGGCAAGCCGCATCTGGCCTGCGGGCCGCATTTTGCCTACCCCTAGTCTATCGTGACCCCCAGGTCTCTCTTGGTTGTGGTACTAGTAAGCGTAGCACCGCCGAGCCTTTATCGAGGCCACAGTTCTCTACTTTTTCCCATGAACACATCATGGGAGACCAAGTCAGACTTTTTTTAAATCCAAGTATATGACTTCAACCTCATCTCCTTTATCCAGGCAGTGTGTTACTTGATCATAGAAGGAAATGAGGTTGGTCAGGCATGACTTGTCTGCAATGAAGCCATGAAAGTCTCCAAGAATGTTGTCTTCTGTTGGCCTATTGCTAATGGATCCTTTGATCTCCACCCCCCCCCCCCAACCCCTTAGGGATTGAAGTCAGACTGATTGGCCTGTACTTCCTAGATCCTCCTTCCTTCCTTTCTTATATAGGCACCACATTGACCCTCTTCCAGTCTTCTGGAACCTCTCCCGAGCACCGTGAGTTCTCAAATAGTTTTTTCCCGTGGGCTGTGCAGTGCCATTGACCAATTCTTTCAGCACTCGCGGATGCAGTTCATCTGGTCCTGTGCAGCTGGGCTGTTAAGACTCTAGAACAACTTCTTTTCCCTCCTCTTAATGATTGGTTGAACATTAAACCTTCCACATGGACAAAAGGAGATTCAAAGGTACAGCTGAAATTCTTGGCTTGATTAGTTCTTTGGCGCCAAGTAAACCTCTGCAACTTGCTCCATGCCTGGGAGTTGAGTTGATGGGAGGCTGCTATATTTGGAAGTGCAGTCCTATGGGATGCTTCCTGTATGGCAGTTTTGGCATGTTAATTCACTTGTGAGTTTCCGTTCAAGAGGACAGGGCACACAGCATTTCTGATGCTGCACACGCATGCTACTGTGTACATTGTGTGCAGTGCTTCCATAAGAGGAGTCTGACACATTTCAAGGACACTGGTATTGCATATTGGAGAACATAGTCCTGGTTATCAAAGAAAGATGAACACGAGCTAACCTGCTCACTTCAGAGAGGGTTGTTCTGCAGACATCCCTAACACTTGTGGTCAGGGGACCCCATCCATCTCACTAGTTGCCTGCAGTAAGAAATTGTAATGACTTAAGGGGGTAGCCCTGGTATCCTCAGTGCAGCTCAGGTTTTTCTTCTTTTTTTTTTTTTCTCTACTCCTGAAGACACTTGCACAAAGTTGAACCATAATTCTCCACTGTGTAGGTGGCTTTTGATTTTAGTCGTCATCTTTGGCTGTTCTGCTTCAGAGCAGACTTGAGTGAATCTTATTTGGTCACGTAGCTAAATGCGGATGCCCTTAGTTACAGCTGGCAGGTAGGCTAGCGATCTGAGGAAAAGCATAATACATACAGCTGTTTGCCTCTAACTTTTCACGCAGACCTATACATAGTTCTTACTTAAGAAAACAATGCCTTCTATAGGTGCTGTGTGTGTGTGTGTGTGTGTGTGTGTGTGTGTGTGTGTGTGTGTGTGTGTGTGTGTGTGTGTGTGTGTGTGTGTGTGTGTGTGTGTGTGTGTGTTTATTTGCCTGTAATATAACTTCTTCTCCCTCCCCCCAAGTTCTTGCAGGGTATTTACACCTTATCAGTGGTCTGTGTTTACCCTTTTCAGTTAAGTCTCAGATGAAGCAAAAACACTTTTGAGGTAAATACCTTATGACACACTTGCTCTGGAATGAAATGAAGACCTCCCTGTGCTCTGGGATCCATTTTTCAAATACTGTTCCATCTCTAATGAAGTTGGAGCAGCATTCATTTAGCAATTTACCTCTGTCATTACAGAATGTATTAAATGTGATGCCAAGAGGATTAGAATAGCTTTTATTAACACTGAGGGGAAAATGCAACATGTCGTTAGAAGCATGAAATAAGGAAGTAAATAAAGAGATTGTCCTGCTACATTTCACAGGTTGGAAACCTTTTAGCATATACACATCTTTCGTATCATAGATTCCTAGATAAGTTGCAAACTGTAAAAGTACCACCACCAAAATATGATTGCAGGATATACTACACAACTGCAGGAGGAAACACTTGGGGTCCATGAATATAAGCTTACCACTCTTGAGTAGGTATTTAAAATGGAGTGATATGTTTGCTATGCCTGGACAGATGCTGAGATCACTTGCACTAAGTCAAGTGGAGGGAAAGAGGAAGGTCTGAGTTGAACCTGTGGTTTCAGGTGCTGCATAGTTGATCATTTGAAACTCCTTGGCCATGCCCTTTGGGTCAAACTGAGAAATAACTGTTCCTGGAGATGTTAATCTGACTGCTTATAGAGAGACCTTTTGGCCATCAAGCTGGGATGATCAGTGAATGTAAGTATGGAGCTTTGTAGGGTCAGAACAGCAGTTGTGCGACTGTTGGGTCCTGACCACAATGATGGTTCCCTTTGTTAGGATGCCAAGCAGTAGCTGACGCCAAACCTGGCATCTAGCAGTAATGGTTTGGGTCCCGACTTGGATTTTGACCTGTTGAGGGTTACAGGAAGTCTACAAGATACTAGTGCAATGCTCTGAGCTGTCTTGTGGGTTACGGTGTAGTTAGGCTGCAGTTTGAGTTGCCACATCTCAAGTGTCAAATCCGTTATCATGAGAAGCATGCAATTTGAATGCGTTCCAGGGGGCTAATCCATTGCAATGATTCCCTTGATTTCAGCACAGATTAATCCCTACGGTTGTGAGACACAGACATATTCATGAATGTGTCTGAAATATAACAAACAGCAGTGAGCCATGTCTACAGTCAACTAATCAAAAAAAAGCCTCCCTGGGGGCCGTAACTGGAAATAAGTCAATTTTATGCGGTGTTTCTATCCCTTGACTTTGAAAAATTTCTATTGCAACCATTCACCATTTTCCTAGCCATGGGCTGAAGTGACCTATTACATCAATACTCAAATCAATCTGCCTTGCAATCAACATGCCGTTGATGGGATTTGTATGCTAAGTCAGCACTTCTGGTGGTGCCTGGCTCTGCTTTTTAAATGCAACAAAATTTTAAAAGTGTGAGTATTGCACATTGAACAGCTTTTTAAATTTTCACCCTTCCTGATGAAAGCAACTCATTTCAAGTGCTGTGGATTTTCTTAAGTGCCAAAAC
The DNA here is from genome assembly GCA_030014935.1 of Caiman crocodilus. Lineage (NCBI taxonomy): Eukaryota > Metazoa > Chordata > Crocodylia > Alligatoridae > Caiman > Caiman crocodilus. Next base: position 7,590,659 of record JAGPOW010001661.1, read on the forward strand.
GATTTCATGTACCTTCTGTGGAAGCTTTACTTCTGGCAAGAATCAACTGCGCGGCCAAAAACATTCTCCCCCCGAAAACCACTCCAGCTGTTTACTTCAGAAATAGGGTTTAGTTTATATTTTATTATGTTTTTATTTTATTCTGGAGGGGACATGATGAAACAGTCTCCCCTTCTTGTTACTCTTCTACTCGGTATCTTTAGGATCTCTAAGATTTGAAGCCTGGAAATGAGCATCTTTGTAGCTGAATGATAAGACCAGGTGCTGGTTAAATAAGCAATCCCATGTGACCATAGAGTTTAAAAAGTGCTTTTAAGTAGCTTCAGAAAGATGTTTTCTAGGGCTAAGGCTTCTTGGCTGCTTAGCATGGTTCCAGATCACAGTGGATTATCTCCACCTTGAAAATAGCCGTTTGTATTACTCGATTTACTGTTGCAGAAAAATTGAGTCTCTTCCACCTTTAAATTTTAAAGTACAAAGTCATTACAGCCAAACTCTAGTCTTGTAATGCTCAACCAGGGTGCCATGAGATCCTCTCAAAAGTGCCAGAGGGTGCCTTGCAATGTTAGCACTGTTATGTGTGTACACATGATTTGCAAGATAAACCCAGAGGTTTCAAATAGGTATCCAGCATGTTAAAATCATTCTGACCTGTTATGATCTGTCCCATTTCTTTGCAACAGAAGGGTTGCTCTATTGTCTTTCTGTAGTCAGCATTTGAGTGAAAACTATGAGAGGACCCTCTTTCCAAGGGGTTTTGAGTCTAAGAAGGTTGATACCCAGTGCTTTAGTGCTTCAAAGGCTTTACAAAGATCCAGGTTTCTTGCAAGCTTTCACCAGAAATTGTGCTTCCACCAGTAATCAGCCGAAGCAGCTAACCACTTCCACCACCAGCCTGCCAGCAAAAGATGGTATACGTGCATGAAATGCTTACAGTTCAAGAACAGAGCCTAAATGCAGGAGAGGGGAGGGTCTCTCAAAGAAACCCTGGGGAAGTGGAGCTTGAGCTTGTACTGTGCGCTCCTCTTGAACCAGGAAGAGGTTGTATACAAAAGCTGACTAGCTGAAAGCGCTTTTAACAGAAACTAAAGGCTGGTGGGTTTGTTTCAGATCCACCCAGCAATGCCACAATCCACAAAACTCGTCAGATTTGAGAGCTGTAAAACTTGGCATGCTTTTAAAGCAGCTGGGCACAATAAAAAGGGCAAACGGTAAATATGTGACTTGGATCACATTTGTGTTGCAATAGCCCCAAGACCACTTGCAAACGTGTTCAACTAATGAGACTGAGCAAAATTAAGAAAAGGGATCTGATCTGAACCAGCTTTGCTGTGTACTATAAATTACTACTTAATTTCCTAATAGCATTAAGCAGTTAGTCTAAGTAGAGATCTATTTCAAGAATCCATTTGAATTTCAGAATCCTGGTGTAGCACAGCATGGCGTTTTAATGACTAGCAAGCACAGGCTGACAAATTAATGCTTTGGGAGAAAAGTCACTGCTAGGTTAGAGTAGTTTATGGTGACAATTTGAAGTTATTGTCAAGTTTTCATTCACCCTTTTCCCATGACAACTGGACGTACAAAAAGTGGGGATGGGGGATACTTTAGCTCTGGTGGTTTCTAACTATATAAACTTGGCTTTAGAGTAAGCAGCTAAAGGCAAGAGGTAACTTGGATGGTTGTTGTCTACCAGTGAGCACATTTTCCTTTTAACATTTATATTGCCACAAAGCCAGCAGCTCCATTATTAGATGCAGTGGAAATGTGTGCAAAAATAAATCCATGCTTCTAAAATTGACAGGCTCAAAACTGTAGCTTAATTTACATTTCCAGATTAGATCACAGATTTTTCTCCCCTCTGTCAAATTCCAATTAAGATCCTAAATTCTGAATGGGGTTCTAGCTGGTAACCTGTCTTGGGAGAAGCCTCCTCTCCTGTCCCTTACTCTTTGTCCTTTGTGTGATGGAATTGTAGCTAACGAAAATCAGTCAATTGCGATTGCCAGTTTGTAGAAAAATGTGATGCGGTTGCATCCAACTAGAAACCATAAAAGTAACTTTTGCATACATAAACATGGAAGAAAGTAATCTAAAGTAGATGTATTTACTCAACTAAAAACTAATGCTTACCATCATTCTTCTCTGTATGCCAATTACCATCAAATTGGCTTTTTGTGCTGAGTGTACCTTAGAAACTGAATGCAGTTGCATTTCTTTTGGGATTCCATTTTCCCTTTGAGGAAGGTAATGCTGACCAAGATCACTAAAATATCTCCCAAGTAGTGGAAAAGGAAGTAATACATGCCTGTGAACGTCAGTCAGTCTTTCATATTGACTCGGGATCAGGCAAAGCACCGGTAGCTGCTCTTACTGAATACGTAAAACATAGCCACGCAAGGCGGTTCGCTTTTCACTAGAAAGAAGCCCTTTGTGCTGTGTTCATCTCGCACCTCTCCCGAGTTTGGAGAAAAGTTTGCATTGCAGCGTACAAGGCAGACTAAAACTGGAGCAACTTGTTTGCACCAGTCCGCGGGGGGGGAAGCTAACAGTGTCCAATGTGCCATACATTTCTGAACGTGCCTTAAATGGCTCTAGGCCTAGGGCAGTGCTTCACACTTGTGTGGACTTCCTGGTCTTGCTCCTCTGGTCATTGGGTTGAATGTGGAGAAAGCAGTAAGTTCACTCTCACACCTTTCCTTGGTATCGATCTCCAAGGGGACAAGCTACTGCTTAGAAGATGGTATCTGTGTTTTGCTGTGGTGGGAGAAAAAGCCAGTCTTGTTGGCACCTTTAGATGGTCTATAGGGTGGAGGAGCACACCAGAAGTAGTTTGAATGTCTGGCCAGAGCTTGGCTGGACAAATCTAGCTGCATCTTCCAAGGAAAAGGCCCTGGATAAAGGTTCAATTGTAGCTCTGATGGCCTGGAGAGCATGCTTGAGACTGCAGCACAGGCGCTAGTTTTGAATGATCTCTGGCTTCTTAATCAAACTCTGATTGCTACCTAAAGTATCACATACCTTCTCCCCTTGCAACTTCTGGAATGGATAAATCCTTGGCTTGAATCCATTTTACTGGACTATATGGGTGCCTGTACGTGAGCTGTGAGGCACATTGGGACAGACTTCTAATGGGGTCTGCTGGAGCGTAGCAATTATTGTACTCCAGCCGGCCTCCACATCTCGTGTATCGGTGTCCCTGTGCTTCAAAGTAGCAGCGGGAGTGCTTTAACTAAAGCTCATTTGAGCTCCCTGCAGCATTGGAGGGAAGATGACCAGTTTCCCCTGTGCTTGGAATAGCTGAGGCTGTGCTGAATTGGTAACCTTCACAATGTTGTTTCAACCTTACATAATAAGAACTCTTAATGAAAGTCACCCTTAATGGGTCCTGAAACATCACCTTCCTGCTTTTTTTAATATGAAGATTCCATTACTATCTGTGCTTTGGAACCCAAGTCATGCTGAATCATTATGACAACCTAGAAACAGCTGATGGATGCATTTCTAAAGTACTTGTCACCATGGTGCTTACACTGAAGGTTCCTGAGGTCAAAGGGTTCAGTATGAGTAGCTATACGAGGTTGTGTCCAAATGACAATTTGCATCAGGCTTAAACAGTGACCAGAATAAATAATTGTAGTGAGAGGCTCTGAGTTTAAGCCTTAATTCTGGTGAGCAACGTCTCCAAACTGAATACAGAATAAGAGCTGTTGCTATAAAAGACCATCATGCTCAGTGACACCTTCCAGCTGCTGGCTATTTTCATAGGCCTGTAATTTATACAATTAACCTATGCTTTTAATAGCACTTTAAAGATTGAAATATAAATACAACACTGTCTAGGAAATTGCTTTGCTGTTTTCAGTTCCCAGATCTTTTTTGGTAATGTGTTAATTTTGGTCTGGATCAAAAATATATTTGGCAGGGTTTACAAGCTGTAAGCAAAGATCAAAAGTGCCCCTATATGTAAGCAGTAGGCTTTCAACCTTCAGGAGAATGTTATTAGCTTAGCTTATAAAGCTGATGCTTCATACAGTCGCTGCTGCTCTTTTTAAATCTATAGATTCTGATGCTTTGGACTAAGATACCTTAAGGCATTTTGACTTCCAAAGTACTGTGTTTGAATGCTTGTGCCAAGGACTAGTTCATTTAAAAAAAACCCCTGTCCAAGAATATTTGCAGTTCTGGAAGAGGGTACAAAGGGAAGGGATCTATACTACCTGAAACCAAAAAGGCTTCAGGAGCTATCTCTGCATGCTGGAGGGAATTGATGCTTAACCTGATAACACAACTTCTGGCCTCAGATCCAGTATTTGGGATCGCATTCCAAAACAATTGCAATCTAGGCACAAAGCTATCCAGCCTAGACACCAAGTAAGTTTATTGGAGGTTTGTTTTGAGCTTGCACATTTTTTAATAAAAGCTGCTCTGGTATGGATATAATCTGCAGTCCTTTCATTTGCCTTCATATCTGCCTGTACACTGCTTTTTGCACCCCTAATGCTCAGGTACCCATTGGCTTCTTCAGGGTTTCGCGCTTGCTTTCCAAAAAGCCCCCACTCTTGTTAGAGGAAATGCCCACTTTGGCAGCATTACCTAACCCACAAGACTTTAATTGGTAGGATGTGTGGCTAAACTGAGTAACCACATGTTCATGCTTTGGTAAACCAGTGCCCTTCCACCCCCTTGTTTCTGCTGTCTTGCATAAACTGTATCCTTGGTCTGTAAAGGTTGTCATTTTAAACCAAGATGTTTGGGGCATGAACAGGGTTGGGGTTTGTTTTTTTTTTTGTTCTGTAAAGTGCCCAGAATGTGTTAACTCCTTCCCCCAGAGCCACTCCCCTGCACACTTTAAAAAAACAAAAAACCCTCACTAGTTAACGTACAGCTGGTGTTGAAAGGGAATATTATCTTGCCTCGTGACCCAAATCACATGCCTGTATATCCCCCAAAGTATCTTGTCTTCCATTGCACCCTGTCCTATTGCACAAGAGGTCAAAATGTTCACCTTGAATAACAAGGTTTCTATCAATATGCTTGGGTTTTGAGCGATGCTTTGGTTTTTGAAACTTCAGCTTTAGCTTGACACAAACATAAACCACATGCCATGTGTAATCTGCTCAATAAGCGAGCACAACTAAATACATGACCTCTCAAATTACTGTTGTGTTAAAATGGAGGTGTGAATTGTTGTTTAAGCCATGTGATGCAGCGTTTTACAGAATAACCTCCAGATCCCCTTTCTGGTGACACCCTTTACTGTTTCTAAAGGGAATCTTCCTTTAAGAAAGTGTGAGCCTGCATGCCAACCGTTTTTTGCCTTAGCAGGGCCTTGATATATGGGAAAGTTAATATCTTCTGAGATAAGTGCAGAGAGAATTGGGCGTCTGGCCCTGGTAGAGCAGATGCCCAGATCAATTGTAGGAAAGCAAGAATTAGTCCTGCTGTGCAGGATGCCGTAACTACACAGCTTGGTGAAATGAGGAAGGGGTGGGGACGAACCCTGGGTGAACCTCTGATTGTGACCTTGGGCAAGTCACTTGATTTGTATACCTTCTTTCAGCCTGGCAATAAATAAAATACATCTCTTTACCTACATGCAACATGTGACTTAACTTCCCTATAGGTTAAAAATGAAACAAAACAAAGAAAACCTTCAGCCAAACAAACCATCAAGATCCTTTAAAAAGGGAGGCTGCCACAAGAAGTCAACAGGACAACAGGAAGAAAACTTGCAACAGTTGAGTGCGGTTTGGAAGCAGCTGGGCATATCAACAAAACCAGCCTGCGTTGCTCGCTGCTTAAAATCTCTTGGCATGGGTGTTATGCTGGTCTCCTTTCCATAATGCTCTCTTCACACTCTTCTTTAGGGTAGATCTGATTAAAAAATCTCACCAGTCCTTCTAGTTGCAGGCTTTCAGAGCTGATGTGTAGGTAGAGGGCAAGACCTGCTGCATAATTCAGCCAGAAGCCATTCCAAATGCGGTAACATTTTGTTCGAGGAAGGTTCCAGCTGAGTTGTTTTGAACTTTGACCCTCTCTAGGGGAAGAAAAAAGGATGCAGAAGGAACTTTATTATACAGCCTGTCACACAGCCAACCTTAGGCTGAACCACAGATGTATTGAGAACTGCCACTGGCTGAGACTAGCGTCAGCCCTGCTTACAGTATCGCTTTGCCACTTTGCTGTTCCAGAGTGCAAATGCCTGATGGTGGATTATCTGCCCAGTGACTCATATGAGCTCAGTTTATGGAGCATAATACACTAGAGCAGGTGGAGAAATAAGCTGCTCCACAGCTTCCAATTTACCCAAACTCCAGAGAGTCAAAAGGTTGCCCAAGAACCAAAGACTTTTCCAAACGTTTGCGTCTCTCTTGCCATTGAAAGGCAGAGCAGGGAGCAGAAACAGCTCCTGGTTAATATTGCTGCAGGTACGGGGATACATAACACTAAACTAGGGTGGGGTCAGCAGTGGAGTGGATGGAGTCTGTTTGAATGGCACCCGAGCTATGGTTGCAGCTCCTGCACTTGATTCCAGTTTGTAGTTTGTGCTATATTCCTCATCGCAGATCTCGGGGAGGAGCAGATAAAGGAGAACTCCACCTCTTCCAGCAAGTTAAAGCAAGCCAAAGATCATTTTGCTGTGATCTGTGCCATTTCAATTCAAAAGCAAATACAAGCCAGCATTATCGGCTCACACCAGATCTGCCTGCAGACAATAATTCTTCCTGTCTTGGACCCCTGCCCACGTGCATTATTGTAATTATCAGCAATTTAAGAAAAAAAAGTGGGGGGGGTAATAAAGCTAGGATGAGCTGCTAGTCTGTAGATTTACTGCCTGCTGCGTCAGGCATTAATTAGCCTTCCTGGGTTCAAGCCACCTAGCAACTAAATAAAGGCAGGAAGAGCTGCCTAAGGACAAATAAAAGCATGAAATGCAATTTGAAGCACAAACTGAAAGTTCAGCCCGTGTTTACTAGAAGTTATAAATCCAAAATCCTTCTAAAATTAAGGACTTTCAAAGCTGTATTCAGGAATTCTCAAGCATGAACTCTTTGGGTTTTTCCCCCGCTTTCTGATTTTAAAACCTTTTGGGCTTCCTGAATCCTAGCCTATCCTAAGGTGCCATTTAACAGGTGATGACTGTGATTGATTGTATTTTACAGCAGTGTGAGTGCTTAAAGGCTGTTCTGGAGCGACCTGAAAGGGTTTGGGCCTACTGTCAGCCCAGGTCTTCTGTTTGGAAATGCCTCAGATTAAAATCTCAAATCATGCTGAGACTTTCACCAGCCAGGCTTCTATTTTCCAGTTCTGCTCTAATCTCATCAAGGACCAGTCTCCTTGGGAACAGAGGACCCTGTGCACTCCCGACATGTGAAAGGCAAAAACACCATGATTTGCAAGTTGTTTACTGAGAATCGGCATACCAGCAACTGACAGTGCGACTAAAGAGGAGGTGAAATGGCAGGGTATAGAGTGTGCGTATGATTAAAAAAACAAAAATTATACATGCTTTGTTTTATTTTAATTAAAAGGGAATACATGAGCCTGTAAGGATCACTTTTCTGTGAGTAGATCATGTTGGTTTTGCTGATAAGGCATCTGATTTCATCTTTGCTTCCAAGGAGCTGCTAGAATTCCCTAGTGCATCTAAATGAGTTCATTTAATATCCAGTCATGAGGAAGATATTACATCAGCGCAGGAAGGGCTGCAGTTGTGGCCACTCCTTTATGCCGGATTCTAGTCTGGAATAGAGAAATCTGCTGTTTTAACTGCCTAGTCTGTGGTTTGCATTGCAGCAAACACTAGTGCTTCAGTTGGAAGGGCAAGCGCTGCACCGGGCAGCATGATCTGTAGCGGTGAAATGTGCACTCTGGTTTATCAGCCGTATTGCTACCCGGGCAGTTTGTTTGCTTCATAATTAAAGGAATCCAGCTGTGATAGATTCTGGGGTATTGACACTGCTTCACAAAAGCTAAAACCTAAAAAAATGTGGAAGAGGTGGCATCTTTCTTATCCCTGTGCCGTCAGGCCGTTCTGGCGCATGCTGCCATCCAAACGGGAAACAATGTGCTCGCACAGCGCCATTCCAGCAGAGCGTCACACGGCTCCTTCTGAGAAGCTGAGTGTCCTCAGTGCCCATTAGTCTGTGATTTGTGACCGTTCAAGCCCCTGTAATTTATGATCCGCTTTGCTCAGCAGCATACAGACGCTAGAGGCTGGAGTTTGTAACTTAGATTTACTAGAAGAATCTCCAGTCATCAGCTGTCCCTTGGAGCAAGGAGTGTCACTTGGTTGGTAGCAGGTAAGCTTGAAACAAAGGGAAGAAGTTCAACTTTACATGGTCTATTTGTTGCATATACTTAGAAGAGCAGGATAACACTGGAGAATTGAGGCTAATTGAGGGCCAGCATGTAGTGTAATTGTATCTTGTGCTTTGGCTCATCACATCTGTATTGGGATTCCTTTTTCCAAGTATGGAAGTACAAAGTAGACCGGGGTAAGAGACTTAATTCCCTGAAATATAGGTTATAGGCCGCTTCCAGAGGAATGGCATTGGGCTGGTTGGACCAGTGGGCTGCTTAATGACGCCAGATTCCAGGTTTCTGTTGTCAAAGCACTTTTTATTTGTATTCCATAATTGCTTTCTTAAATTTGGATTTGCCAGGTCTAATGCTAAACATTTCACAAGCACAGCAGTTTCCTGTTAATTGTTAATTAATTTGAACCATTTCCTTGTTTACCAGATCAAGTCATTATTATAATAAAGTACCGTTGTATTAAAAGCGTGTGCATAACGACAAAATCTACTAAATATTAGACGTTGTAGGAAATCCAACTCCCAGTTGAGCCATGCTGCAAATACTATGACAGCATAGCTTTGATTAATGCACTCTGGCATCTCTACGCTGAATTCAAATCCAAGTGCTGTTTGAGCTGTATGTATAGTAGAGACAATGATTTTCTTTAATATATGCCACAGATTAGATCTTAGAAAGCAGCATGCTACATGACCAAATCTTTGGGTAATATGAAAAATGAATCCAGGTTCTCCTGTTACCTTCCCGTAGCTCTGTTTTGCTGGAGTAAAGTCTTTGACCTGTGACCTGCTGACAAATCCAGTCAGATGAGAAGATAGTTGTGGAGACTCTGTAATATTTAGCCTTTCTGAAAATTCAGAACATGAGTAATTTGACTTCTTACAGCTATATTGCTTTTGCTAGAGGCTCCTCCTCTTAAACTAAGCCTAATAAATTTCACAAAGGGGAAACTCCAGTGACTTTACCATCCAGATGAAGAAATCCTCGGACCTGCCCGCAAAGTCTGACATATTTTAAATGTAAAAGAGGAACCAATATTCTCTTTCTTTTCTCCTACACTCTGTAAACTCTCTATGTTGAAGCCTAAGGGAAAGACAAGGGCCTGAGGAGGTTTTACTTTGCATTGGAGCAGTTATCAAAATCATTCTCTGAAATAGCGGGGGCTTTTGATACATGGCCAGAGCAATGGTCAGAGTAGAAAGGCACTTTCATGGGCTAACCTAAAATGAAAGTCCCCTTGTTTGAAATTTTGTCTGCGTTCTGTCAAACACGGGCCGGTGGTAGACCTAGTCACGCTGTGACTGCGTCCATGCCTCATCTTCAGCAGGCCTCGGGAGACTGAAGGATTTCACGGCAGTCTGACTACATGCCTTACTGATATAAAGTGCTAATAATATAGCTATATAAAAGCCAGCGTGGGTAGCTGTGTGGCAGTGTTTCTGCCTACTGCATGGAAGATCTGAGTTCAAATCCTAGCCGGGGTGAGTGAGTTAACAAGGAACAAATCTTCTTGGCCTGCTTTAGGCCCCTTCTGACCCGAGATACTATGAGCCCTTTACGTTAGCGTTCATTCTCGTACTTCCCGTTTGCACAGTCTGTACTTAAAGGAATACGATCTACACAGAGTAGCGCAGGCAACGTTTTCTCGTTAACTTAAATAATTTGTGTGTGAATCTGAAGTTTGACATCACCTGCCTAGACGCTAATGAAGTTTGACTAGACTAATGGAACTTCACTTGTTGGAAGACATTCAGAAGGTGGGCCTGGTTTGGGAATTACCATAGAGCAGCGGTCACCAAGCGCTCAAGCCTCCTTGACGTTGATCCTGGGCTAGGGGGGCTGAGGCATGTATGCCCCTTCCCCTCTCCCCGGCCCAGCAGGTCCGTCAGTGGGGGAGGGATGGCATATGCAGCGGGGCCCGGGGCATAAAGCCCAGTTGCAGTGGCAGCTACCTCCTGCTGTGCGCAGACCGGGGTGGGTATGTCCCCCCTGCAACACAGGGCAGCGCTGGCAGCTACAGCAGCTCCAAGGTAGGGAATGGGGCAGAGGCCAGGTGCAGGCCCTGCACAGCTGGCGCAGGGCAAGGGACAGAGCTGCGAGCGGCTTGTCAGGGGGGTGTCGGGAGGGGGGCATGCAGCCTGGGAGGGCAGAGAGAGAGGCACAGGACCCCGAATCTGCACGTGGGGCAGGGCAGGCTGGAGCCCGTGTGCCACTGGCTCTTGGCCAGGCTGTGAAGCTACCCTGGGGGGGCTTAACCACTACTCCCAGCACTGCCTGTATGAAGCGGAAGCGTGGGCCAGGCCCTGCAAGAAGAGCTCAGTGCAGCCTGTCTCCTGTTTTCCACCCCCCACCCCCGGCAGGTGTGAGGGGAGGGCAGACTGCAGCTGGAAGGCTGCACCGGGGCTGTTCTCGCTGGGCCTGGCTCGTGCTTGTGCTCGGCGTGGGTGGCATTGGCACTGGGAGCAGTTGTTGGGGTGGCTGTGCTTATCCCCCCCTAACTCACGTGGGAGTGAGGCTAGCGCTGGGGCCTTCATCTGCAAATGGGGAGGGAGGGCAGCCAGATCTTCGGTTCGTTTAAATTCCAAGTGATCTCCGACCTAAAAGGGTTGGAGACCTCTGCCATAGAGGCCGAAAGATGGAAAAAGAAATCTTTTTAATGAGGATTGATACACTGTTCCCCCGAGTAGATCTCATGCTGTTGGATATCCAACCTCTGTTTGTCCTTGGGATCAAACTTCCTACCCTCCCCGGAAAGGCAGCATGGGTAGCAGTGGCACTCATTGCAGCCTGAAGTAGGTGCTGCCAGAGGCATCTAGTAGTGAGGGAGCAAAAGCACATCTGCAAATTTCAGCTGGCTGAAATAGGTGTCAGCCCTACGTGGAGATCTCCCAAGCTGCTGATTCTTCTACCCTTTCCTGGCCCTGGGAATTGGAATAATTTCCTGCAGCTGAGCCCTGCTGGCAACTGCAAAACATGCAAAAGGCCAATTCCTGTTTGTAAAACCTTTCCCTTTTCTGCCAGGGTGTAGCATGTGAATAAAAGAGTGAAATCAGGCCACTGCAGCTTTTCAGTCTCCACCTGGGTCTCTATGGCTCTCAGTGAGGCTCCCATTTCATTTTGTTTTAAATTAATGATGCCTTTGGAAGATTGATTAAACTGTCTCTTTAAAGAACAAGATGATTAGAGGAAGGGTTTGAAAGGCTTGTTTCGTAGCAGCACACCCGAAAGCTGCCCTTTGCAGTCCCTGTGTGAGCAGCACCGACTGTCTCCCTTCAGTTGTGTAACGCCAGCGTGTTGGGTTGAAGAGGAAGTTGCATCTACCAAAGTGTCGGAAGCAGCATGAAGCGTGTTAACTTCCAGTCTTTAGGAATAAATCACTTTTATCAGGATTCTTTTTCTGTTCCATCGTACCCACTTCTGTGTGTCTTAAAAGATTCGATCCCTGAAACTTTCTTCCACCAGAAAGAAGCTAGTAACATCTAAGTGTCTTTTCGGCCCAAAATGGAGGCTGTTGGAAAGCAGACCTGAAGGTTCCTGAAATGTAGGCTACTGAAGTGTGATATCCTTAGTCATCAGAAAGTAATAGAGCGATCTAAAGCATGTGTGTGATTGTGAACGCTTTTTATTCCTCTTTACCTGCCTGGGGATTTGACCGAGCTAGAAAGGACCTGCGAATGGAAACAAATGATTTGGAGGTGTGGGCAGCTCAAGGCTTTTTTCATGTAGCAAAGGAATGCGATAGAGTTCCTCTGCAGCAGTTGTGGACTAGGCAGTAGGGCTGTGCAAAGCTTCGGTCTCTGAATCGATTCGTAGAGATTTGGAAAGATTTGACAATTCGGACATAGACACAGCTTTACGTGGGTTTTCTACGTACCTCAAGGTACCAGGTGGCTCATGAACGCTGAGCTGGTGGGGCGGATGGAGAGAGAGTGGAGTGGCGGGGAGTCCCCAGCGTGCTCGGTGGCAGACCCGGAAGTGGACCAGAAGCACTTTGGTCCATTTCTGGGTCTGCCAGCGAGCACCCAGGGGATTCCCACACCCCAATTGGTGACTGGTGCCTCCTGATTGCCATGCCGGGGGGTCCCCAGTACACTCGGCAGTCCACCTGGAAGTGGGTCCACTGCCGAGCATGCAGGGGGGCTCACTCTCCTATAGGATGTTTCATCCACCCAGCAGTGTTCGCAAGCCGTGCCTGGTATCTCAACGTATGTAGAAACAACATTTAAAGCTGTATCTGTGGCCAAATCGCCGATTCTCTAAATTGGCATCAAATCGTCAGAGTTGGATTCAGCCGAATCAAATTGGGACGCTGATCCAAATCAATGAATCTAATCGCAGTCCCTGATTTCAGGCCAAATCAGAATAGAGTATGGCCCATTTCACACACCCCTACTAGGCACCCCATCTGCTGGTTCTCATAAAGGGCCTTGCTGAAATTCCAAAACAAAACATTTTAAAATGTAATGTAGACGTACTAGTTTTACACATTACCTAACTAACCAGCTGGCACCAGTGCCTTGAATGAGGAAGAGTTTAGGTGGAGTCAAAAGAATGGGTATCTATGTCCACATCCACTTGTCCATTAGAGCTCTAAACCCTTTCTGCTTCAAGGTTTATAAATCAACCATTAAGTGACAGGCTGGGAAGAGACTTTGCCCCTGTAGGGGCAGGTTATTCCTCATAACGCACACTTGAAGAGCTCGTGCCTTTCTCAGCTGTTTGATCTTATAACGTATGAAGCACTTATTGCAAACCAACTTGTATGTCAGCCTGATGGAATAATTAGTCAGTTTATGGATACTCAAGTTGAACTGGAAGAGATGGCTGCTTTTGCATGGCTGCTCTAATGCATAGGGTTTAGGGAAATATTTATTTCTGGCTCTGCCCCTGCCTTCCTGACTGGCTGTTTGCCTCTGAGCTTCCATGTCCTGGACTGCAAAATGGATATAATGCTGTTTGACTCGATTCATAGGAGTATCAAGAAACTAAAGCCATGGATTTGAGTAAAACTGACCAGTCAGAGATGTTGGTAGTCATTATGGACTGAACACGTAGAAAGCTGATTGGAAGTGCTTCTAAAAGTGGGTTATACTGCTATATGGAAAGGGAAAGAGAAGTCTTTTCCAAAATGCATCAGGAACGAGATGACAAGCTGTATGGGTGAGAACAGCTGTTATGCAAATCTTTCTGATAAGGTGGGGTTAAGTCGTGTGTTACAGACTCTTTGTTCTCTCTTCCTGGTGGGAGAACAGTAATTACATTTTCTCCCAGGCTGAGTAAGACTGGACCAACTTTGCTGCATGGCTCGCCTTTCTTTGTGAACGCTGCCTTAATCTTTGGAAGATCTAGTACGCGAGTTACCAGTACTAATAAAAATGGATGCTGCCTTTCACCATAAGGAAGCCTTGAGGAAAATGTGTTTTCAACTTGCTCTCCAGTACAGAAAGCAGCCCTGGTGAATTTTTCTTACATCCTGTGTGTTGGGATTTCTGTTGAAGGCATTCTTGTTCTCATTGAGTGCATCTACATATGCCATTAAGGTGACATGATTCACTCTGGCATACTTCATGTCAGAGAAGACTGCTCCCCGGTGCAGCGTACACGTACACCTGGGACCACAGTGGTTTGAGCCAGGGTGGATCAGCCTTGGGCTAGCGGGATGCCCAGAGGGTGAGCCCTGGGCTCTGGGTGGTGGCAGCAGAGGGGCTGGCTAGGGCATGAAGATGCTACATTGCAGGCCTAGGTGGCAGGCAGCCCCTGCACTTCAGTACCCTTGCGCCCCAGCCAGCCCCTATCCCCACCTATGTATGCGTTTCGGTGGAGTAAATCACTTCACCGTAAGGTTATACTGTCAGGGGCAGCATATCTTACTGTAGAGTCAATTAATTTACAGTACCCTAATATTGTTGCACATGCAAAGCGTCACTGTCTACTAATTAGTAAATCCAGTCTCAATTTAGATGAGTTACCAATGCTGAGATAACTAGTTAGCTTCTCTGAATCTGGGGGAGCAGTGTAGCTGCTGATAAACAGGAGCCCATCGCTCAAGTCCTGTCCGTGAAGAGTGTTGCTAGGAGTTGAAGACTGCTTTTAAGCCAACCTTTACATATCACCCAAGTTCATTAACTTATTGGGCCACCTGTGTGATCCGTGATGTGATTAAAAGTGATGAAATTAACTTTTTCTGAGCAAGTGCTTAGGGTGTTTGTTCAGCTGCGAATGAAGGTTTTGAACCTTCAAGTAGCTATGGCAACAGCACTCTACTGATATGTGAACTATTTGAACAATCCAGAGAGGAAAGATACCTTTCCCCAGCGCTGAGGCCGTAAGCCGAAAAGACAGCAAAAATAATCACCTATG
>JAGPOW010001661.1:7609729-7621732 GCA_030014935.1 Caiman crocodilus
GCCTGGTATGCCCCTGGTCTGATTTAACAAAAACCCTGTTGTCTGAGTCCATTTATCTCCCTTACGAGGCAGCAGCAGGAGTTGAGAACAGAAGGGGCCTGATCTTTCCTTTCATTCATAAATCTGTTACATGACTAGATGTCTGTACTGCAGGATGCCAGTTGTATGACTGTAGGGTCAGTTGGTGGTGGGTGGCGTAGTTTATGGCATTTGCATCAGAAGGCGCTGCCAATACAAATACCCATCGGGCTGTGGTAGAAGAGGGAGGATGGCAGGGTTTGCAGAGTACATTTCAACAGCTACTCTTCTGTGCATTTTCATTGGGAATGGTTTGGGGGTGGGGCAGTTTATTTCAGAAATTAGATCCCAATTCTTCCTTGTCCCACTATCTCTCTCTCCCAGAGTAGTCTTGAGAAACAACCTCTTTAAAACCTGAGCAGGCCTTATTCAGTGGGTGGCTTTATTGGGTTCTACACTAACCAGTGTGGTTGTTGGATGGGTTTCAAGGTCGTTGTTCAGTCCTCTGGTTCATAGCTGTTAACATGGGAAAAAATGTGACGCTCCCTCCCGATGTTATGGTTTGGCGGTGAGCTCTAATCTTTCTAGAGGTCTGTGCCCTGCAGTGTGTGCCAGCATCTGCAAATGTAAATGACTGTTGTAAACTGCTATGGCAGAGTAGGAGGAGGAAGGTGGTAAGACTTGAAAATAAACGATTTGGTTGAAAAACATGATATGCTGTCATCTTCAAGGGAGAAGGTTAAAATCACCTTTCTAGATGCGTTCACTTGATAATAGATGCCTTTTATAGCCTGGGCTAATAACTTGATCTACTGTCTTGAAGGGCTGAAACAGTCCTTCTGCTGTGACCCATTCTGGTTAATGGAATAAAATGTAACCTTGGCTTTTTCTTTATAGGCACTTGCAGCCAATGCTGGAACAGGGTTTGCTGTGGCTGAGCCTCAGATTGCCATGTTCTGTGGTAAGCTAAATATGCACGTGAATATCCAGACTGGGAAATGGGAGCCCGATACTTCTGGGACCAAGAGCTGCTTTGGACGAAAGGAGGAGATTCTGCAGTACTGTCAGGAGGTGAGGCGGCTCTTCTCTGGAAGGAAATTGTGAAGTTTTAGCTTGCACAGTAAAATCCCTATTATTCACCATGAGTGGGGAATGCCCGGTGCCAGTTATCTAAAAATAGCTGGAGGTGGGGCTTGCATGCAATGGCACGGGGTGGTGGATGGCGGTGGCGGCATGATCAGGTCTTGTTTTCACATGCCTCTTCATGTGTTTGAGGATGAGTGCTCCAGCAAACTGGCTCTTTTGCCAGTGCATGACATCCTGTTCCTGTTGTTTTGCTGTTGGGGGTGTAGCTAGAGCCCAGAAAGACTAAGATAAAATCTGGGGGGGTGGGGGAGGGAGGGAAGAGGGAGGAGGAGTTGGATCCCTTTCCCCAAAGGAGATTGAGGTGTATAAGGTAATTGACTTTAGGCTAGGAGTCCTCAAGGGAGGTGCATGCCTATGACCCAATACAGTTCAGAGGGACTTGAGCACCTTTGACCACCCTAGCCTCTAAGCTTCCTAACCAAAACCAGCACGTTATGCTGATTTACGTGTACGTGCAAAGTGGAGTTCTGACAGCATTCCATATCTAATCTAAATATTTAAAGTGCAGTTGTGTTATCATTGGCATTATGTTCAGGCCAGCACAAAGCTGCTAGAATATTACAAAAATGTCGACTTGTAAACCTTGGCAGTATTTGAAAGCTCTTTTTTTTTTTTTGGCTATTTGCTTTTAAGCATAAGGGTGGAACAGCAGACCGTGTCTAGGCTTGCATACTGGCATGACTATTTTACAAGGCTGATATAACCAGTACTGCATCTGGTTCACATAGCACTAACCTAAATATAAGCCAGTGTCTAGACTTCAGGAGAACTCGAGCACAACATAGCTATCGTATTAATACGTTATACAAAATAGGTGGGTTAAAGATAATCTAACACTTCATTAGGTTGTTTTGCGTTAGAGAACCTGCTTGTATCTTCCCTATTCTGAGACCCCTTTACGTGTCCTGTGTCATGGTCTTGGTAGGAATAGCTTTGGCTCCTTTCTAATAAAGGTTTTTTTGTTCTGGTTTTTTTTTCAGCATTGACAACTGGTGCAAGAAAGGCAAAAAGCAGTGCAAGGATCACACTCACATTGTTGTGCCCTACAAGTGTCTGGGTAAGTATGTACCATGATGTGGGTCTCAAAGGAGCAAGAACTTTTTCCGAGGGGTGGGAAGGGGGGTGTCTTATAGCTCCTGATACCCAGCTTGGTTGCTTGGAAAGGAGCCAACCTCTTAAAGGTTTCTTTCACCTGAGACCACTTTTCTAAATTCCTGTAAAATACCTATTTCTATAAGGTGGCACCCTACACAACCCCGCTTCAGCAGATCAACAGCTTGATGACAGCTACGTAGGAATAACGGTGACTGACATGAAAAAAAAATCCATATTCTCTCTGCAACTGTCAAATAACTCAAAGGCTATTGCGTTAGAATATCGTAGACCTTGGGATTTAGTGCATTGATCCTCTCTCTGCAAAGGTTTAATATTTTGTTACTTCGGAGACTCAGATTCTCAGTATGATCATGTTCCCTGTTTTAGATTTGACATGTCTCTTTTCCGAGACTGACTGTATTGAATCGGTGCACCCAGATAAAGGGTCTGCTTGTTTACAGGAGGGACTTCTGACCTGTGCGTTGTGAACATCAGCTCAAGCCCATCACAGACCGCTCTGGCAGTGGCAAAGGGAGACGGAGCTTAGTCAGATCCCTTGTCAGTTCTTTGCTTGAGCAGATTTGCTTAGCTTTTTAAAACAAATCCTGTGCTGTTGTGCAGAGCATTCTCCAAAATGCCTGGCGGGGGGTGGGGGTGGGGAGGGCTTCATAGGAAGTGCTGCGAGAACAGTTCTCTCTGCAGCGCCTCCATTTGGGGACCTTTCTGAGGACTGAATGCAACTCGAGTCCGAAAGGAAAAGTGGATTGACGGGCTTTTACAGAGGTCTCATTCTGTACAGCCCTTCCACCAGAGCATCTCAAAGCGCTTCGCAGATGTTAACAACGTTAATGCCTTCCTATCAAGGAGGGCTCCATTGCTATCGGCTCTTTACAGCTTGGGAAGCTGTGGTACGGAGGAGTAAATGCTTGGTACACTGGGTACATCTGTCAAAGATAAAGAAAGTCCTTAAGCTGTGCTGCCCGGTTTCTGCTGACTCGCACCAACGCGCCAGGTGCCATTTTGCTCACGCTGGACTCTGCGGAAACAGCAAAGGCAGTGCTCCGCAGTGGTGCTTACCTGAGAGGAAACATCAAAAACTCTTTAACCATATGCAGTATCTTTAAGTTGCTTTGAAAAAGGGGACTCGGCTCATAAGGCAGCTTCAGTTCTCAAATATTCCTGGTTGCAGATGATGGGGTGTCTGCAATGTGAATAAAACCTCTCCCTGTTAACTTTATCTGTCAGCATTGGTGATCAGTTGCTGAATTACTTGTTGTAAACAGGTGAACTGCAGCAATGGAGGGAAGGTATGATTTTTCCTCCCATCAAAGCATTTATTGTGCTCATTGCACAAAGTACTTTTGTGTTCCCTTTGCTGCTTGTCTCTTCCATGCTGCATTAATCCCCAGTTCATCTTCAGACAGGATCTCTCCACCAGATGATATTCAACCTTTTTTTTTTTTTCTTTCCCCACTGTCAATGAAGCTTTTTGTTTTTAAAAGTGTGGGGGGGGGAAGTGAGGAGAACCCATTAGCACCTTCAATGAACTGTAAAATAAATTTAACAATAGGATGCTGGGAGCAGGACTGAGTCTGGTGAAGTGTGAAAAGGCAAACTGCTGACGGTTCTGGCTAAGTTGTTAGACAGCATGGAAATGCCTGATGTGGCTGGCTGATCTCTGAAAGGAGAGAGCTTTGTAAGCACTGATCAGGGATGGGGGGTTGGGGAGGGAATGCGCCATATACTTGCAGCATGTGCTGGTCTGGTCCTCTAAATGGGGTCCATCTTTCAGGAGAGGAGAGAACTTCCGAACTGGTGTGATAAGAAATGAGAGGTGGGGATGAACAGTTGCCTGTAGTTGCTTGACTGTTGCCCTTATTAGTTTGCAAGTAACTTAATCCACAAACTCTATTTTGACTTCATGCACAGAAGAAGTATGCTTGGGACATCTGTATCTTTGGCATCAATTGTATGGGCTTGGCAAAAGTTTGTGTCTGCAGAGGACACATTCGAGGTGGCTGGGACAACTACTCCCTAGAGTTCCAAGTAAAAGACCACCTCGTCCTTTGAAGTGCTTGTCCTTCATATTTTTTTGTTAGCCAGTCAATCGAACAAAATTTTTTTTGCCTAAATTTGATCTTGTCGGTGTCAGTCGTGAGTTGACATACAAAAACTCCTCGTGGTTCCAGAATGATAAAAGGTATCGTTTTGGAACCAAGAGTTCTAGTGTTTTGGATGTCTTGTTGGTCTGAGACGAACACGGCTACCAAGTACACCCCTGAGTCATGAGTCGATGCTTAGACGCACTGATCAGTCTGTAGAAAGGAGGGTGTGTTTTTAACTTGGCATGGGTTTGCTGCCTCAGGACATCTGGGTTTTTAAGATGTTCTGGTTTGGTTAGGTGATTTGGTCACCTTTCTGATTTAAAGTTACTGAAAGTGTTGTCTGGATCTCCAAGGCTCCCTAGAATAATTCTGGAGTTTGGTGGGGGTTTACTTTGCAGTTAGAGTATGAATGCCCTGGCTTTGACATAGAAGGTGGTGGTTGCATTGGATAGAGTCTTGTTTTTTTGTGTCATTTTAATGTTGCTACACTTAGCTGTAGTAGATATTTAGGACTTGTGTTCAGCCATTTGCATTAGTAGGGTTTAAGTTGGTCAAGCAGAATGATTTTGTTACAGGGCAGAAGTTGGTAGCCAGGACTATCAGAAACATACTGATCAGTTTGTAGGTGGGGCTTGTATGTCAGAGTCTGACATCTGCTTTACATAGTTGTGTGGGCTTACAGGGCTTTTCTTTTTCACCTTTCAACATTTCTCTTGGAGTATCCAGCTGAAGAAATGCTTTAGCCATGGGTGACTTGCATTCATCCCTGGATCTAGTGTATGGGTAGCATGTATTTGAACAACTGAAGCAAAAATTGTTCTTTAATCTTAA
Source organism: Caiman crocodilus (assembly GCA_030014935.1). Classification (NCBI taxonomy): domain Eukaryota; kingdom Metazoa; phylum Chordata; order Crocodylia; family Alligatoridae; genus Caiman; species Caiman crocodilus. Next base: position 7,614,925 of record JAGPOW010001661.1, read on the forward strand.
CCCCAAACTGTCTCAAAACTGATGCAATGAAGTGAACTAGGAGCTTATATACTTCCTGACATAAGCAGAAAATGGCCAGTAATGCCCTACAACCATGGAAAATGCTCATACAGCAAATATGCTGGCTTTGGAAATACTGGCAGCCCAAAGCTACCTTCTTGCGCGTAATGCAAGCTCACGTAGGAATTAGATGATGAAGTTGTTTACAGACTACGATACTACAGTGCTTTCAGACCAAAGATCTGCATGAAACTTTGTTACTGTACGTTGTAATTTCTTTCTCGGTTTGCATTCAGCTTCTGTTCAGGCTTTTAGTAGTACTACTTCGGTCAGTCCACTAGGTTTTTACTTTTTATACCTAAATTCTGAGCTTTGTAGGCATTCTATTAGAGCATCTCTCCCAAGGTGGCTATTGATGTACACCTGAACTTTAACGTTTTGTGCAGCACCATGCAGCTACCTGCTGGAGTAAATAACCAAATGTCCCATTTGAAGATTTTAATGCTAGTCTTCTCTTGAGTTTGAAGGTCAAGAATGTTTCTGAAGGGACGTGAACTGTTATTGATGGAAACTTCTTGTTTTGCAGTGGGTGAGTTTGTAAGCGATGTCCTTCTAGTTCCAGAGAAGTGCAGATTCTTCCACAAGGAACGGATGGATGTGTGTGAAAGTCACCAGCACTGGCACACTGTGGCCAAAGAGGTAATTGGCTAATGTGTCCAGAACAACATCTGTATACGGGAATATCAATCTTGGCTATTTGGTCCTGGTTACAGAGTTTCTGAACACCTCGGTGTCTGTTTTACAGTGGTATAGAGGTTAAATATGCTAAAGCACTCTTATCCTCATTTTACAAATTCTGAACGAGGCTAAAGCTAAAATTTCTGAAACGTGTTGGGGACTTAAATCTACGTGCGTTGTTTATCTTGGGGTAGTGTCAACCCAGGGGACTTATCCATGGTTGTGGTCCCAGCTGAAGCACAATCTGGGGACTAGACTCTGGTTCCCCAGGCTTCCATTCCCAGGGATAAGAATTGGAGTTGTAGGGAGATGTTATTTTGTGTTGCAGCTGCTGCTGGAGAGATTGGAATTGCAAGCCCGTCTTGACTAAAACTCCCTCTTCAGTCACAAGACAAAATGTATCCCATCTTTTTTGGTTAACTGGGGAAAAATAATTATTTAAAATCAATGCACACTCACTTCAACTGATGATGATGGAATGATGTCAATGACTAGAGTGCATGCAGTATTGTTAATATAGGCTTTAAATAAGCCACTTAGCATTGAGGCTGACAAGGTTGAAAAGTCTATTCTTTGAACGTTAATACATCCCATTGCTGCCCAGCTATTGTAGAAATTGATGCCAGCAGAGCACCTTTTAAAGTTGAAGGCCTCCTTCGTAGCCAACCTTAAGTACATGGAAAGTTAAAAGTTGTTGGTCTTGGACATAGAGTTGCAAAATGCATCCAGATAACAAACTTGGATCTTTCTTACATCCATAATGCAGCAAAACAAGATGCAAAAGAGCTCCAGTGTATACAATAAAGGTTTTATTATTTCATTCATTTGTGCAGCCATAAAACCATATACTTCCTCAGTTTAAAATCAATGTGCTGTTAATGTTTCTACTTGCTGTTCACATTTTGACTTTGTCTCAAATTGTCCAATTAGATTTTTTTTCAGCCACAGCATGTAAAAATCAACTTAACGCAAAGCCTATTTAAGCAATTACGCACATACTCCTATTTACAGAGAGAAAGTTAATGAAATGACTGACCAAAAAAAAAAAACCAAACCCTGTTACTTTGAAGTGCTGCCTCTTTGGCATGAAACAACTTGAATAATTTGGCACTCAGAGTCAGGTTATTTTCCCAGAACTGAACACTAGCTTAAAACACATTAGCCATTGTTGGGCCGTTCAGATCAGCAACAGCAAGGAATATTGTGTTGTGTGACTGTAAGATCTCTCTAAGATTGTGCCTGTGCTACAAAATTTTACCCACTTTTCTGCACTGTTTGTGTAAGGCTCTTCGACACCAGTATCTGGTGTCTTGTGTATGGTAAAGCCTATACTATTGGTACTGGAATTGCATGGTGGTTGAAGCCTTGAGCAAAATTTGATGCTCTACAAACATGCTGTTTTAAGAGAAGACTAACTTGACTGTGGCTTCCCTTTCAGGCATGTCTGACAGAGGGGATGATCCTGCACAGTTATGGCATGCTGCTTCCTTGTGGAGTAGACCAGTTCCACGGTACAGAGTATGTATGTTGCCCTCAGACCAAAATTGTTGACGAAGCCCTTTCCAAAGAGGAAGAGGAAGAAGATGAGGATGAAGATGAAGACTATGACCTCTATAAAAGGTAGGGTTTCTGATTGCCTTGCAAGACTAACATGGATGTAATGAAGCTATTAACTTAATACTACCAGTTCCCCTTGCCAGGAGGATGAAGGAGGGAATGTCTTTGCTTTTGGTTCCACAGGAGGAGCATCATGCATGTGGAGAAGTCGCTCATTCTTGAGAAGGAAAAATGGCTTCACTGCTCTCTTTCAAAATTAGTACAGAGCCAAGTGATTTGCTGCTACGATCTCAATCCATAGCCAGTAAAAAAAAAACAAAAAAAAAAACTGTCTGGCTGTGACCAGAGATGCCTGGCTTCAGAAGCTGCAGTCCTCAGCTTAGTGAAATGAAGCCGATGGGGAAAATGTTATAAAACCCTGTTGAGCTAGAGACTCAAAGAGGCTATGACTATAATAGCAGGTGTAGCTGTAATGAGGGAACTCCTGTAGCTGCAGTTGACTGGATGATCAACAGTCGGTACATTTATTCTCCCATCTCTAGTGGCTCTGAAAGAGATGAAAAGGGAATCATTATTCTTGTACATCAAAGGTTGGCTGCAGAGTGATTAGCTTTAACTCTCCCTTCTAATTGTCTCCCTTTAGTGAGTTCCCTACTGAGGCAGATGTAGAAGACTTCACAGGAACAGCTGTGGAGGAAGATGAGGAGGAAGAGGAGGAAGAGGAGGAGGAAGTGGTGGAAGATCGTGATTACTATTACGACAGTTATAAAGTGGATGATTACAATGAAGAGACCCCCACAGAACCCAGCAGTGACAAGTCTCTTTCTGAAAAGGAAATTATCAGTGATGTGAAAGGTAAGTGGCTTTTCAGCCTGTCACATCCCTGATGCACTGAAGCTATGCTTCTCGGCTGTCAATGGACCTTGCCATCTGTATTCTTAATGGTGCTTTTGATCCATCCAGTAGATGCCACTTGGGCCTTATTTGCCAGATAGTATTGAGCCAGAGGAGAATATTTGCATAGTTTTAGAAAAGCCTGTAAACCAGCCTGTGGCACTCTTCCAATTGGGATCTCTCGTTAGCTTTGAGCGACCAATGTTTCTTTGGTTTGTCTTCCTTTTTACTACGTAGATGCCAGGGAGTTAAAATTGGGGTGGACTTAAGCTGAGCATCTGGCTTCCTTACCTTATGCAAGATAAAAAATTGACTTGAATCTGCTTTTCCCCCTTTCTTTTTACATACTCCGCCTTAGCATAAAAGTCTTGTCTCTTTGCTAAAGGAAACCGAACCCATTACAGCCAACGTCACTTCTACATCTGTCTAAATATTTGCCATTGCTCTTGTCAGACAGCAGGTGCTATTGCTGAGGAGCATCTGCTGACTGGCTGTTGTGTTTCCATGCTGTAGATCGTCCTATATTTTGAAGTGTGTAAGTGTCTGCAGGAGGAGGGGGGTGAAAGTGAAATTCAGTTAACTACAAATCAGTGAATCATTGCCAGTAGTTCTTGCATCTTGCGGGTAAAATTCTTCTTGTTGGTAAAATGCCAGCATGCTGCAGATAATTTCACTCACTGAAACAGGGCCTAGATTGTATGTGCAGGGCTGTCGAAGATCTGCAGATGTTAAAATAGACTTGAAACAAGGAGATCAATGTATCTTGCTGGCTTTTCAGAGCGTCTGTTCCAGGGATGCCCATTTTGTTTCCTTCTACAGTGCTTCAGAAAAGAGGATGTCTAGCATAAATGGCTGGTTCTCTCCCTAAGCATTTAAACTGTTATTTGCTATATACAAGCCAGAGTTCTGCAGTCCTGCAGCTATATAATGTGCTGAGTGCTTGCTGCAGTGATGTCCAGGGCCATTGAAAATACCACTGTTGTGCACTTTACTATTTAGAGTGCTTGAATTTCCCAGCACTCTCAAATCCAGCTGCTGCGATCCCCACAGCAACACAGCCCCAGATGTTTAGTTTGCATTTTCAGTTGCTTTTATATCTGTTCCTCTCAAGGTGTCAGGTTTGTAAAGGCCTCCCTTTTTGGGGTATCTCAAGCTGCCTCCATGGACCTTGTTTTATCATGTTGCCTAAAGTGTGTTTTCAGTAGTGGATACTCTCCACTACTGGAACACGCAAAGCATAGCCAGAGGAACTTGTTTTACCCCAGTTCTCTGCTCCACAAGGGATGGCTGTGTGCTGAGACAACTGCTCCAATGTCTCCTAACAACAGCACGTCACTGGGCTGCGGTGGTAGCTGCTTCGTGAACACTGAAGAGTACTTCAAATATTGCCCTTTAAAAAGCATACTCCAGAGTATAATAGTGGCTCTCTAAGCCAACACAAGTACCCAGTGAAAAGTCTGATCTAGAGCCACCACTGACTTATTAAATCACCTCGATCAAGCCTGTACTCCTCATGAGCTGATGTTCTAACCCATCTCCACACAGTTGTCTGCTCCCAGGAGGCGATGACAGGTCCCTGCCGGGCTGTGATGCCTCGTTGGTACTTCGACCCTAACAAGAGAAAATGCATTCGCTTTATATATGGAGGCTGCGGAGGCAACAGGAACAATTTTGAGTCAGAGGAATATTGTATGGCTGTGTGTAAAAAGATAAGTAAGTCCTGCCTCCCACTGGCCCTTTTGCAGCAAGCCACTGTCCTGTCTGGCGTTTGGTGTCGTCATCTCCTTGCGTAGGCCGAGCGAGGATGCGTGTGTAGCCCATCCTGTTGGTTCTGGTGTTTGGACTCAATTATCCCTCTCCAGGTCTGCAGTAGAGAATTGGGAAACTTCTTTAAACTCTCTTGGTATGAGACTGCTTCCTTGGTTCATTCACCCAGCTGGCTGCTTTCCCAGCTGCCCTGGGGGGGAACCTTTGTCTTCTCCAGTCGGAGTATTATGCATGGGTTTGACTGATCAATCCTGAAGTGCATGCTGTTAGTCAATTCTGCTGGGAGGAGGCTGGTTCTTATTGGTGCCTTTTGGAAAAATCCCGGGTGAAGCTGAATTCCAATTCCTGTCTTCTGCTCCATTAGAAATATGAGCCATGACTCAATCCTGCGTTTGATAGCTTGAGGTTTTTGGCATTAGCTTCAGTTGGCTTTTATTGCTGATGATAAAGCTATCCAAAAACATTTTAACCTCCTTTATTAATCTTATTGTTGAATTCCAGCACTTCCACTTCAGCTGCTGTTAAAGCCTTTTGAAAGGCTTTTTGTGTTATCTGGGGCTTGGCAGTTGGTCTATACAGCCATAATCCTGTTTACAAAATAGGCTTCATGCAAGTGCTTTAGATTGGGCTGATCTGACCAAATGGTGAAATAAAGATGCGGATGTCAGGAGTTTTTTGTACAAAAGTTTGTCCTGTCCCGGAGGGATTTGGGGAGGGATATGGAGGCCTCTGTCAACGCCTGGGTCAAAGATGCTGTGAGCAGGCCCAAAATGTAACCTGGATCAGCATTAGGTGCCTCTTTCACATGACTACTTAGCCTAGCCTTTGTTACACTTGGTTTGAGGAAGAGAAGTACTCAAAAGCTGTGGGTTCAGATAGATGCTAGGACAGATCGCCAGTCCGATATTGATGCTACAGTACTGAATGATATGTAGCCTGTATTGATTTTTTTGAGACTCACCTTAATTGAGATAAGATGCCTAATGAAAGTCCCTATTGCCTATATCATAAGACAGGCAAGTTTTGAATGTTTTGGCCCACTTTAAGTAGGGGTTAGCTGGTCTTCTCCATTACCTCTTGCCCCCCATATGCGTAATAAATTCATACCAGGACCACAATGCTAGTCATAGTGTCTTGTTTTTTCAAAAGGGCTTTGAATGCGTGACATGATACCGGGGCTCTTCTATAATCTGGCCAGTGCAGAAACAAATTGTCTCCACATTACACTGAGTCATAATACACCGGTACAAAGGCCACTGTCACAGATATAGTGAACTTTTGTACAGGTAAACACCAGTGGATTGTAACTTTTTTGCCATGTTTGAATGCTTTAGGTAAGTCAGAGCCTTCCAATCAATTGGATGAGTGAACTCATCTTGCTGGGCATCCTCAAAGTGCTTTCTTGCCTAACCTCACTGCTTGTTAGTCCTGTTGTCATACTTGGTACAGGTTATAGGCTCGCTGTCAGATCCCTCAGTCCATGAGATTGCATGGATCCCTGAACAGCTTTGTGTGGTGTGGCTTTTCTGACCAGGTCTCCTGGTTTGTGTCAGCTGCCTGGAGCTGGTTTGTCAGCCAACACCTAATGCACAAAACATCATGCTTAGGCAGGAAAAAAAAGGTGTGAAAGGAAGGGAGAGCAAGTTCTTTGTTCTGCAGTTCAGGCAGCAGTTTTCTTTGTGGAGCTGAACAATACTTTCCTCAAACTTAATGTGAAGACTATCTGGGCTCTGGTTGCCCTGGCGCGTTCCTGTGTAGCTGGAATGATGCAATTGAAACAAAATTAATAGCTTAACATCAAAATGGACTTCTGCTGGGTAGTAGATCACCAAGGTCTATTTAACAGAGGGTC
>JAGPOW010001661.1:7628229-7662113 GCA_030014935.1 Caiman crocodilus
ACACACACACACAATACAAAAAGTCCCCAGTAACAAAGTCATGCATCTCACTCCAGTCTCCGTTTTGTTACTTCATGTGGGTAAAAGGGAGATTTGTGAATACAAGTATATTTGTCTGCCTCATGGAAGCAGTCAGCCAGTCGTAATTTCACCTGCCTACGCAGCCAGGACCCTGCTTTGGCATAAACACATCGCCCAGCTTTCACAAATCTGACTGCCCCAGGTCAGCTTTGCTTGTGCCCTTTCCCAGACCAACTTGGTTTGAAGGATCTGCCTCTTTCTGCCCCTCCCATGAACCCACTGAAATGATTTTCTCTCTCCCGCCTGGCCCCTTGTTCTTCCTTTTAGATGAGCTGCTGCAGGAGCAGCGTGCGGACATGGACCAGTTCACATCTTCCATCTCGGAGTCCCCGGTAGACGTCCGAGTGAGCTCTGAGGAAAGCGAAGAGATTCCCCTCCAGGAGGGCAAACCTTTCCGCCCATTCCAGGTGAAAACCTTCCCAGCCTTGCCTGAAAGCGAAGGTACGTAGAGCAGAGAGCGTGATTTCACTTCAGGAAATGTGCGTGCCTCTAGTCAGAACCAGTGTCCCAGCCCACACGACACCCAAGGGGGTCTAACCCCTGGCGGCCACTCGGGATTGAAGCAGTTGTGCCAACCATGTAGACTTAGCCACGAGATCTGTTTTCCAAAGCTGCCTGTGTCATGTGAAAAGGGAGTAAGCAAGCTCCTGGATCCTTAGCTGCCCATATTATTAGGAGATGCTCCGTCAGTCTGGAGCAGGCAGTGCAGCTAGTAATTTGCCATGTCTAATCACTACTGTTCTTGACTTCATAATACCTTTAGCCCTTTCTGGAATCTGATTTTAATTTCCCTGTGCAGTGAGCACTACACTTCTGATTTTTGTCTGGAAGCTGGAATCTATAATTCCTAGTCTTCCTAACTCAAATGCTCCAATGCAACTATGAACCGTGTTGCTGTAAACTGCAACAAGTATTTTTTTTTTAACAAGGGGCACTGACAGCTTGCTGTGGTGTGTGGTTTTTGATTTATTTAAAAACAAACAAGCAGTTGAACAGCCTTCTCCGCTCGAAGCTGTGAATGCAAGCTTTGTCAAGGGTCTGTGGCGCAAATCATGCACAAGCCTTTTTTCCTTTCTCTCTTAATCTCCTTTTTCTGCTATTTTTGTTTTTGTTTTCCCTCCTGCTAGATCCTCAGCCGGATTTGTACCATCCAATGAAAAAAGGTTGGTTCTCAGCTGCTCCCTCTAAGTGCTTTCTGTCACTCTTCCACCTTCTGTGTTTGGTAGCTTCATTTTTAGTTTCATACTCTCACCTTTATTTTCACCTCCCTTCTCCATGTAGATCAGCAGGGCTGATGTAGCCACGTGCCTCGTTCTGCTAACGAAACCAGCTCATTTGGCCGCCTCGGAGATTTCTTAGCGTTCCTCGCAGTCTCCGTAGGCTGACGAGGTGTCCCAGGGTGCAAAGATCAGTTCCTTTGCCCCCAGAATAAACTCGGGCTTAGTGCCCTTTCTGGGAAATGGGTAGCAGTGTTTATTGCTTTGTTTGTACCGATGCTAAAAACAAGTTTGACAGCATTGGCGGTAAATAATCTACACGCTCCCTTGTGTACGATAGCATCTGTTGTGCCTCCTACGTAATGTCAGCCCTAACCGAGAAGTGAGGGAGCACCAGAACGAACTTGCTGTATTTCCAAACTAATACCCGTCAGGGTGCTTAGAGAGACCTACTAGTAACACCCACGTCAGCAATTCATATCTTTGCTTTCTAGTATCCTCTGCACTTCCCCCTTCTTACATGCAGGATTTCTTTAGATAGTTCTCACTGTTCATCCATTGCTATTTGTAGCTCACTTGTGATACGTGTAGCAAAGGCATCTCTGGCTGAAGAGGAACTGACTAGTCTGGGATTGGTGGCGGGGGGGAGTTGGAGAACTCTTGACATTAAACAAATGAGTCTGGCAGGTACTTTCAGATGTGGAATCGAATGTAAGTTGATTGCTAGCCTAGACTTGCTTGCAGTAGCAGCGGGAGGCTGGTAGGATTCCTGCTAAGTGCATGGGCACCTTGGCAGTTTATTGGTACTAATGCCACATACTAGGACTCGTCCCCATTGCTTCAGCCTACCTCTGGTTCCAAATTTGCTTCGTGTTGACAAGCAGAGGATGCTTCTCCTTGGGATCAGGCTTATTCAGCCCACACATCAGTCTTGTATCCCGCTGGAGGTTGGATGGCCTGATAATTTTGTATGAACATTTCTCTGCCTTCTGCTGGATGTGAGCTTTATCCCTGCTGTGGAACAATGTGCAGCTGATCCCAGCAGATCTCTAGACAGATTGAGATGAAGTTTGATTCTGGCAACAGCCACGCTCATTTTAAGAAGCTTAAATACAAGCCTGGTTCTGTGCCCATTTAAGTAAATGGCAAAACTCCCATTGCCTCCAGTGGCAGAGAATTGGGCTCCGCATTGCTCCTGTTTCAGCATATGACATAACAGCAGCTATATTCTGGGGAGGTGTGCAATCTGAAGAGCTGGACTGGTGCACTCCCAGGAACTGGGGCTGTGACTGCGCAGCACGCTCACAAACAGCAAGACTCACCACAGCAGCTGAACACCCTGCTCTAGAGACCGTGCTAGCAGGCCGTCTCCTGGGAATGGGGTAAAGCAGCCACAGGCCAGAAGCTGACTAGGCTGGTCTCTAGAAGTTGTTTCTGCATGATCTCCAGAAGCTCTAAATCACTGACTTTCACGGTAATAACATAACCTGCCTAGGCAGCTTGGGGGAGTCTGGCTCCCCACCTCAGCCGTGTCTGGAATCTGAATGCCAGTCTCCAAAGAAGCTGACGGGAATCAGGCTGTAATAAAAACCAAGCTGCTCCTTTCTGGAGGAGCTGGAGTGAGACATTCGTTTCTTTCGGCGTTTTTGAGCAGTAAAAAGCCTGTCGCAGTGAGAAGTCGCCCTGGAGCTGCCAGCTACTCTCTCCTCTCACTTAATCAAAGAACCTGCAACGATTTCAGCAGCAGTTAACGTACTGTCTTAACCGAGCTACAAGATCAGCTACTGCAGAGAGGTTGTGTGCAGTCAATTATGAAATGTTAAGTGCCACACGTAGTTTCCCTACACGTGCCCCTTTGAAGAAGAGGCTCAGCAGACAACTGACTCCTCGTTCCCCTGCTTTTGCTTTGGGAGGGCACAGGCATTGTGAAGGACAGCGTTTTGCATATGCTGGTATCGGGAAGCTTCGTCATCTCTCAGCTTGTTTCGTGCTCTGTAGGTCGGGGTGTGTGTGTGTTGCATCAGCCTTTTCTGTTATTGATCTGATCTATTTATAAAGGCTCCAGATCAAAACAGTTTATGCAGAGGAGCCTTTTGCTAATTGATAGTCTCCTCTTCAGCCTGTGCTAGTTTTCAGCCTTGAGATGGCTAAGAAGCATGCTAATGCACAAGGGCTAGTTTATCACTTTCCTCCTTTGCCCTGGGATCTGTGGGGTTTGGGGCCTGGGCCAGACATGGAGACATGACTCGTGGCTCATCACAGAGCTGTGCTGGGTAACCTTGAGACTCTCTGGTTCCTGAGGCACTTGCTGACACGTGGGGGGGGGGGGTTGTTCGGGTTTTGGGGTGGTTTTTTGTTTTTGTTCGTTTGAAAGGACTCTTGCTGACCATAAGGAATGCTTGGTCCTCACGGGGTCATGTTATATGGAGCTATGGTGATAACCATGAGCGGCAAGCAGAGATGAGATGTAAATATTCCCAGCTCCCTCCTCATTGCAGCACTCCAGTTGCTCTGGCTATACATCCAGTGCATCCTGGCGAGCCTTCTCCGCTGTCATCAGAGCCACCTCATTTGCCTTCATTGACCAGGAGACCCCCAGATCGTTTGTCATTCTGGCTTTGCACATGAACTCCCCTGCTGAATCTAGCACAAAGAGGCATTAGTAAACAGCAAAAGGTTACGAATCGCACTAGGAGTGACAGCACTGCCGAGAGAGTAGGTTATTCTTCCTAGATGCCGCTAAAGCCTCTAATGGTCTCTTCTACATCTAACACAACGCTAAACTCTTTTGGTGCAGGTTCTGGCATAGCTGACCTGGATGGGCTGATTGGGGCTGAGGAGAAAGTGATTAATAGCAAGAACAAAGTGGATGAAAATGTGGTGAGTCCTCTGCCTTTGTTTTCTGAAGAAAAACCTAACTCTGAGACTAATTAACGTGAGCAGCTTCTTTCCTACTTTCTAAATGTCAGCGTGTTCATTATCCGTATGGTGCAGAGGAGTTGCAGTGTTTTGATTATTGCAAGCTCCTAATACCGACTACCATCAGAAAGGTGGGAGGCTGAGGGAGGGAGGGAGCCCAATAGTCAGCAGTTGACTGACTTGTTGAAGTGTTTTGTTGTGCGGTAACTTTCCTAGGTAGAAAACCGATCCCTGAAAGATGGTAACACCTGCACTGGAGACCTACCCTTATTAGGTGGCCTCTCAGTACAGCACCAAATACACCGAGTGCCATGCTGTTCCACCTTTGGTTTTAGTCTGTGTGTTATGAAGCTGGTGGTTCTACCTCCCCCCAACACCCATTTTGAATGGCAAGAAGGATTTGGCATTCAGTAGAGCTAAGAGTAAATAGTTTGTAGCTTTAACTGCAGTGTCGACATTGAGCTGACTTCTTGTTGCAGGTCCCTTGTGCTCCTTCCTGGGTGAAATCAGCTCTGGAGCTTAACCTTTTTAAGCTCATTTTAAAGTCAGCATTTAGATGTGCTTCACAAAATTGTTGCACATAAAGCAAATGCCTGCAGCTGAATTAGAGCCGTCAGGTCAGGGAAGCAAACAGTCTTGACTTCCTTCAGTGTTCCTGAAGGTCCTGGTACTATTCTGTAGTCTTTTGGGTAATCTGAGTTATTAATAGGACTATCAGTTATTTAACCTGTGGTAGTTCCAGTTAATAGTTTCAATAGGCATCCTGGATTGAGGGCTTCTGAGAGATTCACATGAGGTAGATGCAGATAAAACTGCTATATCAAAGTGTAGTGCTTTGGGAGAATGGAGTCGACATCAATAAATAGGTGCCATTTTGGTTCTCTGTTCTTCTCTAGTTGGAGTTCACCAGGATGTCCTTCATGTACCCTCTACACCATAACTTTTTTTTTTTTTACATATGCCTAAGTTTTGCCCATTTTAGAATCCCACAAATTACAGGGTACACAGTTTTGATGGGCCACATACTTCTAGAATAACTTATTGTTAGCTGACCAATGTCAGTGTGATGGAAATGCTGTGGCAAATGTGACTCTTTTTGCAATGGTTAGTGCTTTGCTCCCTCAGAACATCCTGATTTCTCTGGCTCCTTGTGTAAAAGGCTTTTGCCTATTTTCAGGTAATTGATGAAACCCTTGATGTGAAGGAAATGATTTTCAATGCAGAGCGAGTTGGAGGACTGGTGGAGGAGCCGGTACGTATTGGGCCGCTCAAACTGGCTGATGAATTCTAAAATTTAATTTCAGCATTAGTGCTCCTGTGTATCCATTTAATTCTGAGTCTTCAGAGTGTGGCAAATTGCAAACCTGTGCTGAAGCCTTGCAGAGCATGGTACTATACTGAATTCCTCCACAACCATAGTTCCAAGTTGTTACCAGTATTAGGTAGAGATACAGACTTTATTTTAGAAGGCTCTTGTGGGAGAGCATCTTCTAGCAGTTGTAAATCAGGAAACAATCTGTGTGGTTTTTTTTTCCAAGACAGGGAGATGTTAAATATTCAGGCTGCCACGTGGAATCAATCAGTCATGCATCCACATCACAGATGGCTGAAGACCTTAGTGGTGGCCGCCTCCTGGGGTTATATTTCCTGCTTTAATTTCCAAGTCTCTCCCTCCTGCTCACCCCTCCTCTCTCCCTGCAGGATGATGACGGTTCCCTTGGTTCCTTCCGTGATGACTTCAGTTTCAGCAGCAGTGCCCTCATTGGTCTGTTGGTGATTGCAGTTGCCATAGCCACTGTCATTGTCATTAGCTTGGTGATGCTGAGGAAGAGGCAGTATGGGACGATCAGCCATGGGATTGTGGAGGTGAGAGCTCCTGGAACGTAACCTAGCGTGATGGTATCAATTTGCATTTGCTTGTCTTCTTTAAAAACACATGCACACTGCACCGGTGGCTGCTGCTGAGCCATAGGTTGCATTCCTTTCGTCTCGAGGAGACTGAACCTTTTGGATGCTGAGATGCTTGCTGCTATATTTGCGCGTAGCTGTTTGTCATTTGTGTGTTGTGCTGAGACTTGACGACTGCACTTATCGCAAGGGTTTTGGCTAAGCTTCCTTTTTCTGTCTGAAGAGGGATTTAGCATTAATGAGCTTTCACATCTTAAGTCTTGAGCAAGGTAATAAGCAAGAGTGAATCTATAGCTACTCCCCCTTTGGGTAACTTAGCAACTGTTGAGGCACGGTGATCCAGTGTGTAGGATGTGGAGGTAGGAATAGCCCATGGCAGTGTTGTGCCTGCAGGAGCCAGCAGGCAGCCTTTATGCTGAACCAGGAGGGGGTTTTCAGTATCGTGTTGCTTTTTTCAGGAATGATAAGCAGGCTGTTTCCAGTGGCTACTGGTATTTCTGTTGTGTATCTTGCTGCCTATGGAACCAATGTCTGTCTCTGGACTATTACAACTACTCTGATTAGGGGAACCTGGAAATTGTTGCATCTTCCCACGTAGAGCACACCTCAGAATAAAATATGCCCCTTCGTTTTAAAAGACAGAATGAAGAGAAAAAGATTGCTCCTTGTAGACAGTAACTGAGTAGCCCGCTTATTGTTGTGCTTCTATGGGTCATCTGCAGATTTTTCTTTCATGTTTGCCTGGCAATTGGTCTAAATGTATTTCTCACGTATAATGCACGCTGCCACTTCTAGCAGCTTGTTTGCAGGGGGGAAAGTTGCGTGTTGTATGTGAGAACATATGGTACTTGGATTCCATTGTCTGGTCGGTGTCTTGTCTTTCGAAGGTTGACCCCATGCTTACTCCAGAGGAGCGGCATCTGAGCAAGATGCAGAACCACGGCTATGAGAACCCAACTTACAAATACTTGGAGCAGATGCAGATTTAAAGGATGTGAAGATGCAGCAGCCCTGACTGGAAGAGGGGCAGGGCAGAAAGGGCCAAAATGGTCCAGTGTTTTGGATCAACTACTGACCAACAGTTGCTTCAAGAGGACTTCATCTTACATTCAAAACTCCTGGATCATTAAGACTATAATTACTACTGTAGAGTTGCAATTTCCATTCTTTTAAATGGGTGAAGAAATGATAATATAACAATATGATGATATATAAATCTTTAAATGGGGGAAAAATGGATCTATTGCAGATATTTGACTGAGATGTAGTTTTTCTTTTTTTAAAAAAATACTCTGAAAATCCCAGTTTTGTTGTACCGTCATCTGATACGAGCTCTATATATATACCGGGAGATGTTGATTTTTATTTCTGATAGATCCCTTGTATATTGAAGGCCTTTGTACCAACCCACATTGTGTAAAGGAGGCACTTGTGGCTCTTCAGTCATTCTGGCTTTTATATATAAAGCAGTATTCCTTTTTTTTTTTTCCTTTTTTTTTTTTTTTTTTAAACTGAATTTTGCTGGAAGTTGCAAAGAGATTAAATAGGGTTCAGAGCAGTAGAAGTGTAACCCAGGAAGCAGATCAAAGTGGTGATTATGGGGGAAAAAGCTTTATGAAGAATCCCCAGATGCCAGTGCTCTGTGCCCACCCCTGCATCACAGTTCCTAGACTCCCTAGCGGCTGAGTTGCAAAGCTTTTGCCATCTCCATTAATAAGCACCCGAGTGGAGCGTTGGGCCGTGGCGTGTGCGTTCTGGGGTCTGCACATTCCCCTGCTGAATCTGGTCCTTGGTACTGAATTTTAAATCCCCTCCACCTGAGGATCTAACCAGCCTCCTTCAGTGCTCACCAGGCCCCTCTTACCACTATCTGTAACTTTCCCCAGCTCCCTCCCACCAACATGGTAAGTAGACTAGAGACGCTGGTTTTGGAGCCTTGTAGTCTCCCTCCAGTGATGTTGGGCCATCTCTCTACTTTTATTCCCAGGCCTAGAGGAACGACTGGTGCAATATTCAGCATTGAGGAATGAAAGTACATGGAGTTCGCTCTAAATAGGGGGGAGAATAGGAAGGGGATACTGCCTATTTGACCGAAAACTGTAGAGAGAAATGGGGTGTTTTCTAGTCACCATCATGTCTTTGTAGCGCTTGTATAATTGGTGTTAATGCTTACAGCTTTTTTTTTCAATCTGGAGGTTCTGGTAACCTGTGGTGTGTTTTTTTTTTTTTTTTCGTTTTTTTTTCCTGTGACTTTCTTTTCTTTCCCCCTTCCATGTCTCTTCCCACTATGCACAGATTTACCTGCAAACTCCTTAATGTGGTCTGTGGGGAATGTACAAAGTTAAACACATCAATAAACACGTTAACTTCCAGAATGGTTCCTGTCTTTACTGCCGGGCACGCTTGGGCTTCCTCCGTGCCCTTTGCAAGGCATGAGGCCTATTTCCTCCTTTCCCTAATGCATCTTCAGCTCTGAATCCTCATCCCCATCCTCTTCCAAGGACTAGAGTTCAGAGCTTTTCCTAGTTGCTTGTTGTAGAGGATTGTTCCCCTCTAGCCAAGGCTTTCAGCAGTATTTCCAGGCCCTGTCAACACTTGCAGAGAGGGGGAGATGAGAGAAAACCAGCAATTGGGGCTTTGTATAGCCAGCTGTTCAACATGACCAGGTGCTCAGTTCCTGAGTCACAGCTATTTGTAGGCTGGTGACTTCCAGAGAGGCATTGCAAACAGTTTTGAAATGCCACAATCACTGTGGATGGAGGCAGACTGGCATGGTCCCTCAAAAGGAGCCATGCCAGAGCTGCACGGCTAAAGCAAATCGTTCTGGCTGCCTGGGCACCCACCCACCACTTCTAGCTAGCAGAATTTAAAAATGCAATGATTTGGCTTTGTGTTGCATGCACTAGTGCGGTGAAACCAAGGGAGCCTTCAGTCATTGGGTACCCTTCAATCTGCAATATTTTAGGGGAGGAAACAAATTGATAGGCATTCTAAATTTGTCCTTCCAAAATAGTTCAACTAATGACCTACAGAGCTAACAGCTGTCCTTGTCCTTCCCTCTGAATGGTGACTTCAAGCATGATTTCTCCCTCTCCTCTATCATGCTGAAATAACTGGAGTTGTTGCCTTTTGCATTTTGTTTCCAAGGCTAAGACACGGGATTGCCAAGAGTTATTGCAGCACGCCAGCATCCAACAGGTACTACGAGGAAAGGTGGGCAAGAGGCAAAATGTAAGGTAAAACCACACAAGAAATGTGATAGCGTACAAGTTGCCCAGCCTTGGATGTGCGCTCTTCGGCCTACTGGAACTGCCACATTCTGGGTAAATTATTCAGTGCCTGCAGGAAAGAACAGATGGTGTCCTAGAAAGCCTTCTCTTGGCTTGTCACAACTACTTGGGAAGGAGTTGGATTAACAGAAGTTCATTTAAATGATATTACAGCAAACCTAAAACCTTGCCTTGGTTTTCTGGGGAGAGGATCTGGACCTCCACTGTTAATTTCAGATCAGAGAGGAATTCTGGGTCCTAATTTGGGAGTTTAGGCTTAATCTGATTAGAATCGTAAAGCAAATACGTTGGACCTAAATCTGAGTGAACGTCTTAATGCTCAAGTGCTCAAAAACCATTTGGCTAAAATGGATTTAAACTTCAGGGCCCGAAAACACTTGTGTATATTTTTGTTTGTTTTAAAGATCTATATTAAAAATTTACTATTGATCCAGGCATCGGCCAGCCACAGATTCTGACCTTGGTGGTAATGGAGCATTAAGACAGTTCCCTTGGGGAAACTAGTCCGTGGCTTAAGGAGAATGGGCTGTTCAATACTTCAAACTGCACAAAACACTGGAAAGCAGTTTTGTACCAGTCACTTTGGGGGGTGGAGGGGGAGCAGCAGAATTTGGTCCAATCCAATTCCAGCCTGAGGGGTTCGACACCCATTCCTGACCAGCACTAGGGGACATGCCAGGGGCCTGATAGGTAGACATACACATTTTGAAAGCCTCTGCCTGCTTCCATGGCCAAGAGAGTTTCCATTTCTAGATAAGTAGCTTTCAGAAGTTGGACAGATATGATGATTGCATGCACTTCCCCTTCCTCTAATATTTTTACTTCTGCTTAGGCATTTATATCACACTCAGCATCACAACGCCCACGTGCTACAAATATGGCTTTACATTACTGAGTACCTATGAAGGAGTTGCTGGAGCATTTCTTATGAGGCCTGCCTTCAGGAGCAAATGCTTTGCGCTGTGGTTTTGCTTACTGCCACTATGGAAGATGGGAAGAGCAAGTGGGACTGCAGCCTCTCCAACAGCATGGTTAACTTCCACTCTGCCACCAAAGGTTGTCGCAGCCAGAACTGGACCTGCAGAATCATTGCTGCTCACGTTGACAGACCGGAAGAACTGACTGAACCTGGAGTGCCTGCAGTTGGGGATAGGAAAGCCATCAGCAAGGTGTATGGCTCTCATCCTTCTGCCTGCATCTTTTTTCCCATCTTTTTGTTCTTTGGGCCAGGGAGTGGTTCTTATTGCAGGTGTACACAAGGCTTGATGCAATGGGGCCCTGACTATGATCAACTGCTTTGGATTAGGTTCATAATTGCTGCAGTTTCTGATCCTATCTTGGCTAAGATGGACGGCCTCTTAAAACTTAAATTGAGAGTAAGAATGCAATTAACCCCACCAAATCCTTTGTTTAAACACTGGGTGGGGAGGCTTGAGAAACCAGGTGAGACTCACCTTCCTGATTCCTCCGTGGCTTTATCAGGGAGGGAAGCAGAGGACTGTGTCACCGATTTCACCATATCAGTTCTCTGGTGCATCTAGTCTTCTGGTTAGTCCAGCTGCCAGCAATTAATAGCTATAGGCACCATTCACCTGTGCTTGCTTGTATGTCCTCTGTATTCAATTCCAGCACGGCTATGTGACTACTGAGACGCGTACATTTTCTCTGTAAAACCTCCCAGTGGTTTTAGGATCCCTCCATGTCTGCATGGGAACAGACCATCCTGGACTCCTGCCTGATGCACCTGGGTCATTGTAGCGCTGCCCTGTTGTTGGAGTTGAGCTGACATCCACTACCCTGTCACTTGATTTATTTGAGTGACAACTGCAGCTGGGTTGCATTTCCATTTTGCTGGTGCCGATGCAGTTAAGCTATTGGGTTACAGACAAAGCGTTCTCTGCATGCACAGTCCTACGGGGCATCATCCCGCAGGAAGCATTTTGTTAATTTGTTTCCTTTCCCATTTCAGTGGTTTGCATTAAACAGCTAGCACTCATTCTTCAGGAGTTAGATTTTCCTATGGATATGAGTGTGTGTGCATGGAATGGACTACAGTGACTGTTAAAGCAGAGACGGACCCCTCTTGTTGGACCATTGTTTCAGCCCCTGGGTACACTGGGTCACTAGTGCAGACCAGAGTGTGTTACTGTCCCCTCAGACAAGTGATTCTCCCATTACCCAGTCCTTTCCAGTGAGTGCTGATGAATTTGAAGGTAATGATGAAGAGAGCAGCTATGTAGCATCGTATGGTAAGGAACACATTTCTATGGTTGGGCTGCTCCAGGCCTCACTTTCTCCTCATATTGGTACCATACAGCCCAGTGTTAAAATCAAGTGATACGGTATTTTCTGCAGGCAGGAGCACAACAGTCCCTCGACTCTGTTGACATGCTTTCCCCTACCCACCAGCCTTGTAGCACTTGTACTGACTACAGGCAGCACGGCCGCATGCTTTGCTTTCAGTCCTTTGGCAGCAAGCTGGTTGCTGCTGGTGCCCTGGCCTACAAGAACCCCTGAGCTTCCCATCTAACCTCTCAGTCTGCACAGCAGGCATAACCCAGCACTTGGCATCAGCATCTTGCCCATGGCAGTGGCTGCAATGGCACAAATTCAGTATTTAGGATTTCATTGTCAGGCTCAAATATTGGAAGCAGATGGCTTGGGAGAGAGTCCTTCCTCGTGACACAGCAACAGGGCAAATTGGTACTAAAGTGTAACAAATAGAATGTGAAGGATAAGCAGAGTTAAATGGTGAAGTCTGAGTTTTTTGGGAAGCATAAAAATATCTCAAGCCTTCAGAAAGCAATAGCGGGTTGGAAATCAGCAGTAAGCAGAGCACAGTGCCTGGGCTGAAAGCAAAGGCCATATGGTAACCATGCCTGCTCCAGCACGCAATGGCCCACCTGGTAGACCCCATCAACCACTAAAAGCATGACATCCTGCACTGCCTCTCCATCCAGCTCTGGGCCATCTTGTGGGACAGGCTAATCTGAAGAGCTATCGCTGCGCTTGGATTGCACTGATTTTGGCACATTCTTCACTTGGCTGCAATCGATGCGAACAGCGGAGAGAGAAAATTGTCTGGGGCGCCAAGCCATACGTTGGCAGTAGGAAATGCCAGTGTACAGAAGACCAAGATGAGCCTAAGCAACACCCGCTTTTGTTTATATGATACCAGAGCCATTTCCCATATCAAGTCGCTCCTTCAGTGATGACTCCAGAGTGGCCAGCAACAGCTTTACTGCAGGCACTGCAAGAGGAAACTGCTGAACCCTAGAAATGAGGGAAAACGGGATCTTTCGTGAATGTACTTGACATTTTTTAAGAAGATAAGGATCACAGCAGGTGGCAATAAGTGACAAGCCTAAGGCTTTGCACGGCTCCATCATCCGCAGGGTTGTTTCTCTGCAGGCTCAGTTCACACCTAGTTCGGGTATGTCTGCCTTCCTTGGATATCTGTCCCGAACCAGAAGGACACTGCTGTCGCTTCCTATTGTATCAGGAAGACTGTGGTGAGCAGGATGATTTAGCCCTGGTTTGTTCAAAGCAGTATATTTGATGACATATGGGACCAATGTTTCATAAAAAGACTATCAAGCTCCAAATGTCCCAAGGTGGGGAGCAGGCCACATAGTTTTGGCGAGAAAAAAGGAGAAACCGATTAACTGCATATTACGGGAAGGCCGGGCTAGTGTGGAGGCTGGTTTGGACGTGCAAATCTACAAATGCAGATTGCACTGGTAAGCTCTCGTGAGCTTTACATCATAGATTCCCCCGAACTGCTGCTCTTACCAGTGCTGAGGTCGTGTGTAAATTCCTGCCACAATCCTGCTCTGTGGGCCACAAATCCCAGTAAAACACACCCTTCAGGAGCCTGTGAAATAGAGATACACCAACAGACAAGCTCATCTGGACTATAGTTGGTTGAGCAAGGTGCCCCTCAACTTGCCTTTTGAGTGGAAATGGCAAGAAGAAAAAGCTTCTGTCCAGGATACAAACAAGGCTACTTCTCTGAGCAGGGCAGACTGTTTTCTGCCTTCTGGCCAGTTATGTACGGACACCCGGTGCATCTGAAGAACCAGCTACTGGAAATGGAGACGTGACCTTGATGGCCCACGGCATGGGTCAGATTATACTCCTGATCTCCTCTCTGGGCACCTCTCCTTGAGTCATTTGGAGGAATTTGGATGTATTATTGATCTCCTTGCAGGGAGACTTATCATCTTAGCATTGATGGCATGCTTCTCTAAACCCAGAACTTGCTACATAACGGTCAGAATAAGTGCCCTTGTCACCTCCCATTTTGAGCCAGCTCCTTCAGAAGATGAACCACCCTGATGACCCCTCATAGAGAGATAGGGCTAGGATGTTGTGCGTGGGGGAGTTGTCTACACTGACTTGAGAAGCTTCCCCCCAAAAAGGAAAAAAAGTGTTTGTAGTTGGATATTATTATCAGAGAACCCCTACCTGGGTCTTACAACTCAAGAAATGCTGCAAAGGCCTGAAGGAAGCAGCTTCAAAGAGAATACTTGCTGAGAAGATCCTTTGAAAGATGTTGGTGGGACAGAGGGATGGGTTGGTTCCCTTGTCTGCAGCCTGAGTGACTGCTTTGCTTCTCAATTCATCAGCTCTTTGGGGAACTCAATGTGTGAAAGGACATCAAACACTAGCCTGCAGTTCCCTTGTCTTCATTTGCAGCTGGAGTTAGCCCTCGGGACATGTATAGCAAATCTTAGTCAAGCGAAACATTCGTCCTGAAAGAAGCCACTGGAGGAAATCTAGCCAAAAGTAGGCTGTATATCAGGCGGTTCCCCCTCTACCCTCCCTCTTCTGTTTGGATGATGGTGCTTTTTGTTGTGGCTTTTGCTTTTCACGCTCACAGTGGTCTCCCAGGAAAGCAAGGAGAAGAGGCTGCAGCCAGTATTCCCAGAGCTGAGCATCTGTGGAGGAATAATCATTGTCTTTTCCACAGTGTGGCTTGGCAGGAGGAATCCCTCACCTGGTGATAGGTCCTGTTTCGAAGGCTCATCCTCGGGAAGCTAAATGGCCTGGTGGGCCAGATTTGGCCCCTGGGCTGTATTTTGCCCACCCCTGTGTTAAGGGACCAGGGTAGAGGCAGCTGGGGGAGGGACAGGGTTCCTCAAGCTCACGCAGGGTCAGTACTTCACTCCAGGTGCTAAGAAACCTCTTGGGTGTTTATATGGACAAACGAGCATCCAGAGTTTCAGTAGTTCCTAAGAATAACAAGAATATTGGTGGGGAGATAAAACCTCATTTCCAGGGTATAAGCCAAACTCTAACAATGATGGACCCTATCAGCAACCTCATCCCTGCCTACAGCGGCTTCTTGTTCCGGCCTTTGATGCACCAAGCGCTCATCACTGCGGGGCAGCAGCTAGTTACCTGGATGGACTCCTGTCCGGTCCAGTCGGGCAGCTGGCCTTATGAAGCGCTCAACCTCAAACCCCACGCGCTTGGCTGAGGCCTGAGTGCAAGCAAGTGAAACCAGCAGATTGAATAAGCAGCACTGGTTGCATTGAAATGATCTTCCCTCAGAGATTTTCCTTCTCCCAGGGCGTCCGCTCCATCTCCATGCAAAGGAAGAACAGGCTTGTCAATGTTGCTGTTTCCAAAATCTCTGCACCGTGTTCCCTTGCTGAAGGTGGCTGACCATACCTGACCCTCCCTGGCCCTCTCCCAGTGCCAACCCAAGACTTTGATTCCCTTTTACAGTAGAAAAGATTTACCTGTGCTGGCGGCAACATTAGGCTTGCTTCCTTTCTGCTGCAAAGACGAAGATTTACTTCTCTGTTTTCTCTACCAGATGTGGACCCTGACAGTAGGCACAGTGAAGGATGTTTCTTAAGTGAGGCTGCAGAAGGAAAATGGGATTTTCATCCAGCCTTCTCACAAAACACCTATAAAGGAAGGCTCTGCGTAAACTAATTTTATCGCTCTCGTCTATTTTAGAGGGGGAAAACAGAACAGCCTTCCAAACACATCGCACTGCACCCCACCACGGATTTAGAAGTCTCTTTAACCAAAAGGAGAAACTTTGGGTTTCCCCAGTAACTGGAAGAACAGGCGAGAGGATGGTGCAAATTGTTTACGTGCTTTCTAGCTGTTTCTACAGATAAATGATCACAACAGAATTGCAAAGCGCTGCATTAAAGCTATTTTTCTGGATCAAAACTTTTTGAACACTTAATGCTGACAGGGCAAAGCATGTTACACTGCTGCGACTTCAAGACAAATGTGAATTCAATGAGCGAGGCTGCCTGTGGAGGGTTGAAGACTGCCAGCAGTGTGGTCACACGAGCATGGGGCCCAGAGCAGGATAACTGCATGAGCATCTATTCAGCTTCCCAGACGGGTTGTGCTCTCCTGGCTGGGGCCTGTGTCTGCTTCTGCACAGCTCCAAGTAAGCTAGAAGTGAGCTCCTGCAAAACTGAGTCCAGTTATAGCTGAATCCTTTTGCAAGCAACAACAGCATGGGTTTCCCCTCCTAGTGTGATCAAGGTCCATTTTAAAAGCAGTCAGAATTTGTCCTCCAACTCCCCCTGTCGGGAGCTATTGGGAAGCAGCAGGATTGACTGGGCTTGATGTGAAATGAAACGGGTGAAATGCTTCCATGCAACACAAGCCAGAGGTCAGCCGAGACCATCTGGAATGGCCCCTTGGCCTTAGGCTCAGTGGGACATCACCTGTCTTCACCACGTAGCCAGATTTTCACCAGTCTCTAAGCCAGGGGGGCCAGCCTGTGGCAGGGTCAGCCTGTGTGTGTGGCATGCGACACACTGAGGAGGGGGAGATGGGGCAGGGAGCAGAAGGCACAGCGGGTAGGGGAAGGGAATCGGAGTAGCACTTTGGTGAGCTAGCTGACACTTGAGTCAGCCTCTACAGACAGGATCTAGACTCTCTAGATATTGAAGTAGGTGTCTGGGTAGAGCTCAAGTTCACTGGTGCCCAGGCATTTACCATTCCCTTGTGCAGTCAGCCATTTCGAGACACCTTCTCTAATCCATCTCTGTTTGTCCAGATCATTTCTTTGACATATTTTCATCATTCTGGTTATGCTCAGGATCAGACAATACACTGGAGAAGCTCATGTTGCCTTCCCATATCTTTTTTGTTGTATTCACTTAGAAATCGCCACGTTTGCTCTCGACTTGCCATCTGGTTTAGCCTTCCGACTTAATGTTCTCACTATTCTTTTCAGCTTCCGCATCTGGAGCATCGCTGCCTCTGTGCTGTGGGTTTCAGTAGGTCAGGGACGAGAGGGCTGTACTCAGTTTCAGTTCTCTTTCAAGAAAACTCTGAGTGGCGGCAAATTGAATTTCTGCTGTTGACTTCTGACCAACGGATGTTGAGCTTATGAAGCTGATGCCTTGCATCGCATTTTATTACTTGCCTCAGGTTGAAGGTTTTATGGTTTGCACTCTTCTTTTATGCCGCATCTACCCTGTTGAAGAGACAGAATTGTACCTTTAATCAGTTTGCCTTGATCCCACCTGGTATTCCAGAGCATCCTAATTACACTGTGCTTGTCTTCTGCCAGAGGCTTTTATATCCAGTAGGATATTGGAAGTTAGCTCAGACGCAGGCATCCTTACCCACTGTGTTTTTATTTCAAGTCCTTTGTGGAGCTACTTTGGGAACGTTAGCTTTTCCTGATGGCGTGCCTGTTTGCTTGTATTGGCAAGAAGATAGTCTGTTTTTGTTCAAAGGTATTTGAAGCAGCATTGTTTTGAGTGAATGCAAAAGTCTCTCCAGAGAGTGTCTTGCTTGCCCTTCCCTTATTTTCCTTGTTGAAAGTCACAGTAACAAACTCAGGGAGCAGGAACAATAACCTGCAACTTTAGATACAACATTGCACAGTAGGGCTGTGCGAAGCTTTGAGTGGTGGTTCGATTTGGAGGAGATTTGGCCTGATTAGGTGCCCGAATCTCCAAATCCAAATTGAATCAGGGGACCAACTAAAAGATCCGAATCAATACGAAGCTCTCCAAATCATTGGAAAAGATTTGGAGAGCTCTGATGATTCGGGCAGTCCCCGGTGGCTGCAGCTGGACTGTGAGCAGGTAAGTAAGAGGGTAGGGGAAGCAGGGCTGGAGAAGGGGGGCTGGAGCCATGGGGGGGACCCTTGCCAGCCCCCATCCCCTCCCTGCTCCCCCAGCCCTCCCGACCCCTGTCCGCTCCCCCATGGCCGCCTCACCCGCCCCAGCTCCTGGCCCTGTAAAGAAAGGCCCCGGTGCTCACTGGGTGCTGCCAAGCAGGGGGTGATCCCCACTGCCCCCACTGCCCCACCCTGCATGGGGGGCTCTATACAAGCCCCCTGACGCCCCCCCACCCGAGTCCACCCATGGCTGCCCTGCCCATGGTGGCTCTGACCCTTTAAGAAAAAATAAACAGAGAAAAGCCCCGGTTCTCCCCACTCCTGCAGCAGTCTTGGGGCTTCGGCGGGCTCATGGAAGAGCTCCCCCATGGCATGGAGCAGCGGGGGGCAGTGGGGATCGCTCCCAACTGGCAGGAATGGGGAGTGTGGGGTTTTTCTCTTTTTTTTGTTTTCTCAAGGAGGGCAAGAGCTGCAGCAATCGCGGTAGGCAGGGTGGGAGGGATTGTGGGGCTCGTGCAGAGCCCGCCATGCAGCATGGGGCAGTGGGGGCCAGTGGGGATTGCCTCCCACCCGGCAGCACCTGCTGAGCACTGGGGCTCTTTTGTTAACAAGTGGGTGAGGTAGGCATTGCTGGGCTGTGGGGGATGGACCTGGCTGATTCGGAGATTCGGCAGCAGCCAAATCTCTGAATCGGATTCAGCCGAATTGATTCAGGACAGTGATTCAAATCACCAGATCGAATTACTGTTCCCCAAATCGGCTGAATCCGAAGCGAATACTAGCCACTTCGCACAGGCCTATTGCACAGCGGCAGAAAATGACTTCTAGGCCATGTCTACACTAGACAGTGATGCTGACTGTGCAGTACCTGGAGCAGCATCAATGATTGTCCTTCCCCACAAACCAAGTACGTGCATCAAAATCTGGATCCATGCATAAAAGATTTGGAAGGAGGAAGGCTGCTGACTTACAAACAGGATATTTGCAGGGCACGTGTGAGAGGTCTTTTCGCTCTCAGAAAGAATCCTCCACTTAAAATTCCTTGCAGTCCTTACTGTTCATCTGCTCCATTAGGATAAAATAGGAGCAAGCGTCTAACTTGACCTTCTCGGGCTCAGGCTCTGTCTCCTCACCGTTTCTCTTCCTCCTCCAAAGGCAGCTGCCAACTAACAGGTGTTGACAAAAGTGCAGTTAAACACAATGCACTGAAGCACCGCAGGAGGAGCGAGACACACCTCTGCATAGTGCTGACACAAAGCATACATTTGCCCCTAAATCCCATTGTCACCCTGTTGGAGCGAGGCATGCATTTTTCATCAGTTCCCTGCAAAGGAATGAATTTCATTCAGCGTAGGTAAGATTTGCCTATAATTTAGCCAGTGGGAAAATATTCCCTCCTGTATGCTAAGACATTTCTGAAATCTCACCACATTTGCCTAGGGAAATGAAACAATAATACTAAGCATGAGGCTCCTTGCTGGTAGTTTTCATTGTATCCCAAAATGACCAGAGCTCCAAAGCGATGATTATCAGTTTAGTCACATCAATGTGCAATGCACAGAGAAAATGTTTTTTCAATGCACACAGGCCTAATCTTCCCAATACTGTATTGGTTTGACTGACTGACCCATGTAAAAGGCAGCTGGGATACATTTAGCAGTTGGTAGCAGTGAACCAGTTCAATAATTCGATTGTATTCTCTTTTTCTAATTATAAGTAGAGCTGGGTGGAACCAGACTTTTCACATGGCATGAAGTTCCACAATTTTGGAATCGATTTAAAAAAAAAAAAAAATCAACCAACAGAGCAAACGCAAAACAAAACAAACACAAAAAATTAAGATTCCCCAAATCAAATGAACGAAATGAACTTCTGAAAAATGTTGTCGTGGCCCAATTGAAATATTGGATTTAGGTTCAAAATGGTAAACTTTTCATTCGAATGTGGACATTTAAAACGTGTTAATAGTGTCTGAAAAGAATGATATTCAGTTTGAAATGGAAACTTGAAAGGTTCTGTTTAGAAAATGGGGGCAAAGTCAGATGTCCAACGCTGGACAAGCGTAACAAAGCACGATGGCAACCACAATTTAGTCAAAAGTCTACACATTTTTTCACCACGGCAATTTAGAGCAACACAGACGGATTTATTTTGTGTTGAAACGCCATTTCAGTGAAAATTTTCTCAATGGCAATAATTACCAGACCGACATCTCCTGCACTCTCTCATGAGATTGGCCTCAGTGGGTCATTAAGCGGCAAACGCTCAAAGCACATCATAAAACTTGCAGGGCCTCGTGGAGCTGAAACAGCTCTGTCCCTATTTTACTGCCACCGACAAGCACAAGCCGACTACCCTCTGGCCAAGGCATATAAACCATCCTCCCTCCCACCCACCCCTGCCTAACCAGTACCATGTACCTGTAATTGGGGGAGCGGCTGATAATAATGCCAGAAGAAGCACATTGTGATGAGCATAAAGTTGCTCTGGTCGATTTGGTCCCAGCATGGCCCTCCCCAGTAGGGACACAGCACCAATCCAATCTGAAGAAAATAAAATGATAAGTTTTCTTTTATAGTCAGAAACGCTCCTGTTCCCCCATCATTCTTCCTCCATTTGCCACCGCGCTAAAACAGGAGTGTTTTGAATACTGAAGAAGACATTTCTGCAGACGTGCAGTGAAGGTTTTATCGTCTTTTCCTTCTCTTGTGCTCTTTGTCTTTCCAACATCCCAGGGTTGGCGGACGTGAGTGATCCGCACCATGGGCTCAAGTGTTTAACAAAAGAAACGGTTTCAAATTGGTGCTAGGATTTGTTCTGAGGGCACGAGCCAGAAATCAAGTCACTAGACGTCAGCCGCTACACCGCAACATTCAGACCCAAAGCCACGCTGTCGTTTAGTATCTCTGGCCTATGAAAAATGCACCTTGAATGCAAACTAAACACCTGTGGACACCTGTGATGCCTGCCACTTTAAGGGGCTGCGCAGGTTGTGTGGCATCCTGCAGGTGACTGCAGAGCCCATCAGGCGGTCACATGACAGCCAGCCGGCCACCTGATTGGAGGTGGGCTGCAGAGCCTCAGTACAAGAGCAAGTCCTCAGCAGGTGCTGGAGGGATGCTGTTGGAGTCACGCTGCCTGTCTGGGCACGGCTGCTGCCCGGACCCTGTGGAGGCTGGGGTAGGTGCAGGTTCCTAGAGGCCCGGTGCGGTCCTGAGCCCCAGGAGAAGGCTTTGGGCCTAGGCAGAGCAGGGGCAGCTCAGGCAGGGGTTATAGCTTGTGGGCCGCACAAGGCTAGACAAGCCCCTGAGTGGAGCCGGCAGGGGTGAGGCCGGGGGAGCCCGGCTGAGCGAAGGGCCGGCTTGTACAAAATGTCTGGGGCTTGAGGCAAGCCCAGCGGGAGATGGCTGCTCACGGTGGGGCCCAGAGGGAGACCCCTGGGGAGTGCAAGGGTCAGCTGTTGCTGCACGGAGCCCAGGGTATCCTGACTGGTCCAGGCGGGGACCAGAGCCCGAGTGGCCAAAGCGCAAGCATGCCTACCACGAGGGGCAGGCCAGGGCTGTGGAGCGCTCCTGGCACCCTGACTGGCCTGGAGGTGGGGGGCCAGAGCCTAGAGAGGATGAAGGTCCCTTCAGTGGCGGGGACATCACTGCCAAGGGGAGGGCCAATTCAGCTGGGCAGCGGGCTGCGATGAAGCAGGAGGAAGCACAGCCGCTGGATGGCGCGCAGTCTGAGATGAAGGCTGCACGAAGGTGCTGGAGTGAGGGGCCCAGAGAGGAGAAGAAAGACCGGGGCGGGTAGGCAGTGACCTAAAACTACACCCTGCTGGGGAGGATGGCGTGGTGGAGCTGCTTGTGGCGGGGCAGCTTCCAGGAAATGCCACACCTGTGCCTCCCTAGTGAAGGGTGAGTACGGGGCGCCAGACAGCCTTAGCCCCTGCTGCTTTGCAGGTACCCTGCAGGGGGGAAAGGCGAAGGGAGCGCACCCCAACGGAAAAACACCAGGCTTGGGCAAGATCACGAAGGCTAGGAGGACCTGAGGCCCAAGGTCTGGCCTGAAGGAGCGTCAGGTCTAAGCACGTTGACAGACACCTGAGACCGGAGTGGGCCGTAGGCTGGGAGCGAGGTCCAAGCACATCAGCAGGCACCTAAAGCCTAAGGGGTGTACGGCCCACAGCCCTGTCCGGGGGCAGAGTAGTGACCCCAGGAGGAGGAAAGTGTGACGGGTTAGAGCCTGGGGTGGGAGGGGGCATGAAGCCAAGTGCAGCTTGGCAATGGAGCCAGGGAGGGGGTAATAATGGAAAGTTTGGGCCAGTGGCCTAGTACAGCTTGGCATTGGGGCCGGGGGAGTTAGGAGTACTTCGGATGCCATCTGCGAGGCATGGGACACCGATAAAAGGTTCAGAGCCGTGCATTGTGCCCTTGGCATCAGGGCATTAAATGGGTAGCCTCCCACCTAGGAACATCTTCCGCTAGCTCCTGGCAATTTATTGAAACATAATTGACGTGATTCTTAATCTGTGCACATGCAACTCCTCGCAGCAGGGCTGCTCTGTATGTGTGCTGTTCATTGGTGTCTCGGAGCATGACAGAAATCAGTGCTACTGAGAGAGCTAAGAGATCTGCATCGCTTCACTTGAAATGCTTCCCTCCACCCCCCCTCCCAGTTCTCACTGGTTCAGGTCAGAGTCTCTTAAAGGAACAATTATCACCTGCATCATCTTTTCCTAGTCAAATGTAACGACCACTATGGTTACTAATATATTATTAGCTGAATTAGAAACCCATTGAACACTGCTAATTAAAGGTGCCCTACAAAATTGCATGGATCCCCACCTCCCCACGACACTGGCACCACTGATGTCAGCAGAGCTCAGTGACTTCCTACTGCCAACCCAGTAGCTTGGAGGTCTCTCATTGGGTCACGTTGGTCTCGCAGGTACGGTCTTTTACTTGCACAGCCTTTACATTTGTTTAACTTTAATGCAGCGGCTCTGTCTCCTTCCCAAGCTGCTCGGAGCCTCCGGGCATGTTCTGCTCTCTTGAAAAGACATTTATTTAGTTCCTTTGGGTCTAGACAGGAGCCAAGGTTTCCATCATTTCCCCCCTGCCTTGGGCAGCACTTGTACCCACTTGGCTAGTTCTTCCATTCTTTCTTTGATTCCCAGAACAATAACTCTCTCCAGTCCCTATTCTACCCTCTCCCTAAATGTGGGAGGAAGTGTCCTAGGGGCATGAATTGTGAGACAGTTGGGCTCTTTTCCCCTCAATTCTCTACTGTATTGAGAGCTTCCTTATTCCTGGAAAACCATCTTCAAACTCTCCCTCAGTTGGTTGGGTCCCCTGAACACTTGATGAGACCAGAAGCTTGACACTAACTCGAGACGGGGTGCTTCGTTCCCCCCACCCTCTGGTAGTTTTATAAATGTAATCGTTTCCAATTTGTTATTTATTCATCCCATTATTTCATGTACTTCCTTAGTAGGATTAGCTCATCGCTGCAAGCCTTGGCAGTGCTCTCGTCTTCCCCGCTGCTTTCCTGTGACATGCTGTAGGGCATTTTAGGTTATTTTTGTAACGTGCTTTGTGGCTGTCATGTATGAGAGGGATTGGAGCTTATGATTTTTTTTTTTCAGACCCTTTGGATAATAGCGGCCTGCAAATGTAGGCAACTGGGTTCGGTGCCCTGAGAAGTCCTTCTAGCCCTATAAGCTTCAGCCTGGACTGGATGGCTTTCTTTGCTTGCTTTGTCCCTCTGCAGCCTCTCTATTCAGAGAGTTGCCCCATTGCCACGGGGTGGGCCCTGAGGCTAGCGGCTACCCGAGAAACCTCTAGCCTGCAGCCAAACCCTTCGGAGCAGGAGTGAGAAGGCTGTAAGCAGAGCAGCATCCAACAGTGATTTGTTTGAGGGGAAGGAGTCAACTCCTCTGATAGGGAAATAAATCTCTGGGGTAAATGGTGGCATGCCTTGGGACTCTCTTCCTCATAAGGAAGGAAGCAGATGTGATCACAATGTTACCAGCATCCCTAACCTGAGACCCAAAGAGAGACATGCAGCAAGTTGGACTGGCATGGGGAGATATAGGTTGGATTTGATTCAATAATTTAAACCTGAAACACCAAGGAGCTCTAGCATTTTATGATGCCAGGAAGGCAGCAAGTGATATTCCTGACACTTCACCCATCCCTCCCTCGCAGAGTGAGGAAGTGATTAAAATGCTCTGGCTAAATCCATTAACCCATACCAAACTTCTTAGCTCTGAAGTCTGTGAACTATGACGGGCACCTGCAGTCAAGGACAACGCTGTGACTGTTCAAGACCCATTTCTGCCAGTTAGCTCCGAAATGGCATCGAACTTCACCAAGAGAGGCGGAGAGATGCACAGGGTGTTTCTCAACCCGTGGGTCGTGACCCAAAAGTGGGTGGCAAGACCATATGAAAGGGTGATGAACAATCATGGAAACCTGTGCAAAAATCACAGATTGTTCTCCTTTAAAAGAGAAAAATATGGGAAATGGCTGGTTTCCCTTTGCAGGCGGGCAGAGGTCCGGCCTCCAAAGAGCTGCTTGGGGCTGAGGGAAGCGGGAGATGGGTGCTCAGGCAGGGTCTGCCACATGCATGTGGCAGCCAGGCAGCATTGAGAACAGTTCCTGCAGCTCCCCACGTGTAAATCTATGGGGTGGGGAAGGCATAGACCTGTTTTGGGGGGGGTCTAGGTGATGTATTGGGGGCATGTGCCCCCCCGATCTGTGCACCCACAACAGGCATAGGGCTGCAGCCTGGCCAGATCAACATGGGCAGGAGCCACCCCTGTGGCCCAACGGGCAGGACCCGGGGCATGGTGTTGAGACTTGTTGCTGCTGCCACTGCCACCATAGGAGCCTCTGTGCAGGGCTGTGCCAGCCATACCACCAACAGCATGAGGAATAATGGGGAGGGACTGCACTGCCCTCACCACCTCCTGCCACCACCGTTCCCCTCGGGCCATGGCTGTAGCCCAGAGGGGACTGGAGCTCTGGCAGGCTGCAAGGAAAAACCTATGGTTTCCCACATTTTTTTTTTTTCTTTTAAAGAAGAAAATCTGTGATTTATTTATTTATTTTCACATTTTTCTGTGTTTGTTCATGACCCATTCACATATTCTTGCAACCCATTTTCAGGTCACAACCCACAGGTTGAGAAATGCTGTACCATATTACGGAAGGAGAACCTTTACAGTACTGTTGGAAAATTATGGTTTCACGTACTATTACTAAACCTGAAAGCCCTGTCTCATAGCAGCATGCAGTGTGATACCATGATTGCTTAAAATTTCAACCCAGCTTACAG
Source organism: Caiman crocodilus (assembly GCA_030014935.1). Lineage (NCBI taxonomy): Eukaryota > Metazoa > Chordata > Crocodylia > Alligatoridae > Caiman > Caiman crocodilus. Next base: position 7,653,090 of record JAGPOW010001661.1, read on the forward strand.
AAGCAAAATTTTTTCCCTAACGCTCCATTTTACAGCTTCTATAATTTGCTCATGGCAGAGAACTGAAAGAATAATCTGATTATACAAAGATTTACTGACCATCATATGCCATAGTTATTAGTCTCCATCAGGCTGAGGTCCTGTTCCCTAGGCAAGAATTTTTTAACCCTCTCCATCCTTCTTTCCTTATCTGTAAAAACAAAAAACCAAAAAAACAAAAAAAAAAAACAACCCCCCCACCCTGACAATAATAGACTTGATCTAAAAATATCCTGAATCTTATTGCACATTATATAAACACAGGATTTCGGGTATCCACAGTTTCTGGCAGGCAGGCAGATGAGTATTAGTATCAGCCCACTTTACCAGCCATGAAGCAGATACTGCATAGTTACATGACCTGGCTGTGCAGAGGGCTGGCACTAAACGATACTTGGGCAACTGCTGTGTTCCCGGTTTTCCACAGACAAAATACAGGAGAACACCTAAGGACATGTGATATTGTCCCACATCATTATAGCACAATTCCTATTTACTTAATTAAAAGATGTTCTTAGGGGAGGAACCCAAGAGACTTGACAATGCATGAGCAATCGCAGTGTGCCAGGACGGATATGCTGTTACACTGACTGCAAATCGGCTATCTTTGAAATCTGAGATAATAGTAGGACTCAGACGGTCACCAAGTATCATTTCCTTACCACAGGATCAGTATTTGATAGCTTAGCTATCATGCAAACTGCTCGGGCTTTTCTTAGTATTACTACTAACCATTAATAAACAAAGCCGAGGACACCATGAGGTGTTCAAGCTGCCCCGAAGCCTGGATCTGGAAGTACGTGAGCATAGCCACAAGGCCAGGGATGCTGAAGAGCAAATACGTGGTTGTGTTAGTATCGCCCACTTGTGGAATTCCTCACTGTAGAGAGACAAGGTCTGTCTTCCTCCAAACGTGACCATGGTGGTGAGTGTTTTAGGTGTTAGTCTGACTTCAAAACCCATGGGAAACCTGTCTAGTGTCATCATGTCATCACTCAGTTCATGCTTTATCAGTTGGGTAATGTTTCTGAACATGGAAATAGCTCTGCTAGATGCTGGCAGTGTCAACACTAGCTGCTTAATATGCAATAGATTAATGCTACTGTGTATTAGCATGCACAACTCTGATAATATGTTAACGTGCGGTAGTTTTAGTCTACTGAGCATTAAACATCGCACAAAAGCATCAAAGAAAACAAGAATAAAAGCATCAGACAAGAAAATACACATAAAACACAACCCTAACTTTATTTTAAAAAGTCAGAGAATGTGAAAAAAGTTATGTCTTCATGAAAAAACATACCCGGGACATGTATGCATACATACACGCAGGCCTGGTTCTCCTGAAATGTCACCATTTCCCTTATATATAGAGGTATTCTTATGAGTGCCTTAGCTCTTTCAATAGGCATATATCTTCCTTTGTACTTAAAAAAAATAATTGGGGGAGAAGGAAAGCATTTCTCCTATGATTTCTGTTCCACATTTTTACTTCCTCACCTACCTGGCGCAGAGTTCAAGGTGTCTCACAGGTTCCTTTAGGTTGGCCCCAATCCAGATGTGCACAGCAGAAGCAGAGAGATGCGCTGGTAAAAGGTTTACCTGAACGAATGTGGGCAGAAGTCAGAAAGAAAGATGCTTGTATAAGAGACCCAGCGCTCACGCCCACACCCAGCTCTACCTGTATTAACGACCTCGTACAGAACCTGGCACACTTTCTACTGATTTTGCTATTTTTCAACCCTCCGTTATCAAACACACTTACCTCATCTCAGGTTGAAAATGGTAGGTCTCCCACTTCTTTTCCATCGCAGTCCAAAACAGACTAAATACCCAGAACACTTATGAAATGATTTCACACCAAAGTATAGCTCCTGGGTGATGGAGACACAGAAGAACATTTAGGAAATTTTAGTAGATGGTGCATTGATACAGCTAGGGTCAAGGTTCTTTTGGGTGATGTCTTCTATCGGACCGACTGTATAGTTGGGAGAGACGGTATACGAGCTCCTGGGCACAAAGTGCCTTTCCTGAGATCCTTTGCACCAGTAGCCGTCTCTGGTAGCCCAAACCAGGACAGCCTTCCTTGGCACCAAGAACAGACTTTGGTACTTAGGTGGATACCAGTATATTCAACTGCTGTCTTTAAGTGAGAGGAAAAACATGGAGAGAGGTTTCTAGCTCTATTATAAGCAGTGTGGTGTAAGTGGTACCAGGACAGTCAGTGCCAAGACTGATAGCACTGAACGAGAGATGGGATTGTTGGTGCTGGACCCATCAGGGCTGGCGGTCCTGAGTTACTGGGGTTTATCTTCTTGATACCAAAGTCACTGGTACTGGGGTTACTGTTATCAAGCATTCAACTGCCAGCGTGGTAGAAGGTAGGAAGGCCAGGCTGGCTGGGCGATGGATTTAGACGTGTGCTCTGTAGCAAGTTTTCACGTGGATGAGAAAGCAGGTGCTCAAGAAATGGGGGGTTTTTTGGAGCATGTGGCAGAGCACCTTTGTTACCTCCTGTAACTTTAAGGGCTAGGCCAGGGAGAGGGCATGTGCCTGATCAGGGTGGCGATTTAATGCCCAGCTCTCAGGGCTCAAGCCAGGCAGTTTAAGACCAGCCAGCAGGGGGGAAAACGTTGTCCTGCACAGCTCTGGCCCCAGGGACAACGTGGGTAGGGGAAGGTTTGGAGCTGCAGGTATTAGGCCTGTGCAAGGCAGCTAATATTTGCTTTGGATTCAGGTTCGGCCGATTTGAGGGACAGTGCTTCGATGCGGTGATGTGGGGGTTGGGAGTGCTCAGGGGTGGGGGGCTAGGGGATAGGACCTGGCGGGGGTCCCCCTCCTCCCCATTCCCCTTCCCTCCCCCTACTTACCAGCACGGAGTCTGGGTCTAGCTCCCTGCGGGGGCTACCCGAATTGCTGAAGCTCTCCAAATCTTTTCCAAATCAATTCAGACCTTTTTATTGGTCCCCTGATTCGATTTGGATTCAGAGATTCAGCCACCAAATCCGGCTGAATTTCCTCCAAATCACATCAAGCACTCGGACGTTCACACAGTTGTAGCAGATATCACCCCTAGGCATCAGGGTCTTAAATGGGCAGCCTCCTGCCTAGTTAAGGTCATAACTGACCCGCAACAAGGCATGGCAGGAGAGGTGCCCATGGACAGGGGGTGGCCCAGTAGCAAGAGCGGGCCAGTGAGCCTTGCCCCTGCTGCAGAGCAGTCGTCAGTCCTACCAGCGTTAGAGAGCTGTCTTGGAGAGAGTGACCAATGCCTCACCTCGTTAACTGACTGCTTGGGATTTCTGTTTCTTAGGTGAGGCCTTTGGGAAAGCAGGAGATGAAGGCAAGACGACGAGTCTGCTGGAGTCGTGCTCCTTGAGGAGGTGTCGTCGGGGTATTCGGTAATGGAAGACCTGGACCCAAGGTTTGGTGCACACATTACTCCACGAGGTATGGACTCAAGCTGCTTTCTCTATGTTAATTTGCCCATATTGACGAGGACCTGCGCGTGGTGTTCCCCCCTGACTGTGTCCTTCTCTCAGACACCTTGTGTGCCCGTTATTTAGAGGAATGACTGGATGGAGGGTGTAAATCCTGGGGAGCGCTCTCCTTTAAAATGTCATCTATAAAAGACAATGTACAACTGAAGTATGGCCCCAGGGAAAGCAAAGGCTTATTGTTGAAGCAGAAAAAGGTCAGAAAAGCCCATTGCTACCTGAATACTAGCTACTGACTAATTATCACGTAGACTGTGGTAGCTATAAATAAGTAGTGCTGATAACACCAGGGAACAGCTGCAAGGCATCAGCAACTGCAGGAAGAGGGAGTGCGAGGAGATTGAGGTGGTCTCGTGCTCTGCACCCTCGATGAGGCAGGAGGATGCTGTGGTCACAGGCAGAGGCCTCGCGTGGCAGGTCTGTGCCTGGGGCAGCGGTGGCACATGGGGCAGCACTGATTACCATGCTACTGGCAGCAGTGGCGTAGCCAGCTGCAGCAGCTATCTTTTTTTTATTATTATTTATTTTTATTTTTTTCAGCCCCCAAAAGCAGCTCCTGGGTTTGCTGCCCTGGTTGTCCCTCCCCACCTCAATTACACTCACTTGCCCTGAGGGGTACCGCTGATTAAAAGACTCCTCAGGAGTGTCCTGGGCACACATGCACGTGAAATGGAAAGTACTGATGGTAAACACAAGGAGAACTGGGCATTTCCTGGGCAGAGAATTAGTTAAATAACAAACGATATTGTCTTTCCTCACACGTCCAAGTTCATTTTCCAGCCAATGCTAAGTCTACAAAGCTCTCAGTCTTGGCTTATTCTGGAGCCAGGCTTGCAGAGCTCGTTCAGTGCATGTGCTGCCTCTCTGTCCATCCTCGACAGGTGCCCTCACCTTCATAGGAATAGGAGCAAGAGGAACTTTTACCAACCTGTGCCTTAACTTTGGGCTGGGACACATGCATGTGCTTGAGGTGGAGACCACTATAGCTTCAGCTATCTAGTACATAAAGCAACTAAACTATGTCTTGTAGTTCTCCAAAATGAAGGGCAACCGCCACACCCAACCCATAACGATGATGGACTTTTTGTCAATGTTTTGCAGTAATAATAATAATGAAAAAACCTGTCTTGTGATACATAATGGCATAACTGAAGCTTCTAATTTCAATACCTAATAACATTAATTAATTATTTTGCTTAAATACACCTGCAGAATAATTGTTTAAAAAAAATGAGTAAAAGAGCTGTATGATTGATAAAATATTGAACTTAATACTGCCTTGATACCCAACTATTACTCGTTTTATAATAACAGATATGTAGTGGTAGCAGTTTGTGGATACTTTAATACTGAGTTTCAAAAACCTTGGGTTCAGCTCCGGAAACAGCGTGGTTGCTGAGAATTGCACATCAGTGTTGTAGGAGCTGTTAGAGCCAACAACCGTATTATTATTGTCATCGGATCTTGTCTCAAACTGCCGCACCCCAGATCACGTCTTGAAAACTCTGCCAGGCTCTCAGGAAATATTTGATGTCCTCTCTTATGTTAATCTGCTTCAAATTCTGCTTTGTTTCATTAAAGGGGGTGGGGGGGCAAAACCCCCGTCACATCACACAGAAAAATGGATAGGCTCTTGTGTCACATTTCCTCTTCTTTCCTGGCAACATTCATTATCTGATCAGTCAGTGTTAGCAATTTAGAATTTCCCCGCCTTTTCCAGCCTGATAATCTGTCAGATCATTCTATATAATCAAGCGTGGGAGGCTGATGGCTCATTTTTAAGCATGCCAGTGGCAAACTTCTGGGAAAAAACCCACAAATAATATTTTCCCTTCAGCAGTGCCATGTACAACATCTAGATTTATTTTCCAGATTCTTCTTCTTCTCTTCATGTTAGTCTCTTCTGTTTTTCAGCTACGAAAATTTTACCCCAAACTCATTAGCTTAAATAGAAGTTTGTTGTTGTTCGTTTGCTCTGTCAGCCAGATGGGATTTATTATAAGAGCGCTCTTCTGAAACGGCACAACTTTGAAATAATCCCAAGTCTCCCCATCTGAGGCTGCTTGGTTTTGAGCTGGACTACTTGGACTACTGAGGTCATCAGCCAGAATGGATCGTTATCTCCTTGATTCATTAATCCATCTTTAGTTTTTCACACTCTATCCAGGGATGTAGGCCCAGGTTCTCCAAGGTAATTACTCAGCTACTTGATTGGAGTAGGGTCTCCCATTCCCCATTTCTATTCCATTTCTTAAGACGGATGTAACAAAAGAAATGTTGGCACTAGCGGGATTAAAAAACCAGTCAACATTTCTCCCTCTTCTCCCCTTCCCCTCACTAACACACATGTAGTCCTGGTAGGTTCTACTTCTGACATGGTTAAGTAGGTTTTGGAAGTCCAGCATAATTGGCATTTGTTTAGAAATACAACAACCTTTGCCTCCATTTCTCCTCCTTGTCCCCACATAATAGCACTACTAATGCTGAGACTTCTCACCCGACTATCTCAGCGTAGAATAATTTGCCAAACAGCTGTGCTCATTGTCTGCAGCTGTGGCCAGCCTGGTTCATATCAACGTTTCGTTGATTTGATTGGCTCTTTTAGCAGAGACAACAGCTACGATGCAGTTAGCTTTTGGCAGCGCTAAAATGGCTAAGTATGCCAGTGCTATTCTGTGCCCTTGTTACCAGACTTCTATCTCTGGCTTGTTTGTTAGATTGGCCTCTGATTTTCAGTCATAATCAAAAAAATCAAATTAGGTCTAAGACTACAGATTTTATTTCCTTACAGGAAGAGAATAAAAAATATGCTATTTCAGGGGCCTTTTGTTCTAGGCATATTCAATCCGTTGGCACGGATACAAGGTTTATCAATATATCAAAGTTACAAGACTCCAGCGTGCCGGGAGCATGGGATTTAAAGAGCTTTCTATTTACTGCGGGTCAGTAACATCAAGAAACGCATTCGGGGAAGTGGTTCTTATAGCACCACGGTCCCTACCCATCTGCCTCTGACTACCCAGCCTAAAATGACAAGATACCCACATACACATAGATAAGCTGAGAGTAGATTTTTTTTTTAGCTCAAAGTATGGTTTGAACTCATACCTCTAGCTTTGTAGCAAGATGCCTTAATTGCACTGCCAGCAAATACCCCTTCTCCTGCATCTCTTTTTCTTGCTATTTTAACTGCTCAGCTATTGCGCTGCAAAGTTGCCATAATCACTTGGCCATTTTTTTTTCAAATGAATTCTCTTCCATGGTGCTTGCATAAGCTGCGTTACTGCTTCAACAGTTTGGTTGGCTTGAGCAATTGCAAAAAAACGAGTGCCCAAACCACATTTGTCGAAATACAGATCAAAATGTAAACATCCAAATGTTGGTACTTGAGTGCTCCAATCTACCTGTCCCCACTCCAGCATAGGCTAGGCAAACACTGGTCCAAACTCCCTCCCTTCCCTTTTCTCGTCCCGTCCCACTATCCTGGCTAAGCACCAGGGCTGGGAGAACGGGAGAGGGGCTGGAGGAAGAGGATGCAGACACCCAACTTCTCTCACTGGATTGCCTCCAAATTGGGGCTCAGTTTTCTCCCACCCTCCCAACCCAACACCTGGCATCTGTGTTAAAATTTATTTGAGCATGGCAACTTAGTCCTCCTTGAATGTATTTTAGTTTGATTGGGTCAAATTGTCCCATTGTGGATAAAAAAGTCATGCACACGTGCATGTCTTGTGGCCAGAGAAGGTGGTGGGGACAGTGCACGGGGTGCTGGAAGCCTGAGCGGGCCCACAGAAGCTCAGGCTTGGCGGGCTTGCAGCACCCCATGGACCGTCCCCACCGGCACACCCAGCTGCCACCTTCCTGCACTGCCCCAGGGGCCAGCCAGCCTGTTCCTGGGTGGTTCCAGGAGGTGGGAAGGCACCTGGGACAGTGTACAGGGCACCATTGGCAGACTGGCAAGCCTCAGCTTCCCTGAACACATCTGGACTTCCAGCGCCCCATGCACTGTTGGACTGGGCCAGGTGCTGCCTGCAAGCTGGGCCAGCATCTTCCCAGCTAGCACCCCACCTGGGCAGCCCCGGGGAGTGCCTCCGCTGCAGTGGGAAGCACCAATGCCACTGCCATGGAGGGAAAGAGCGGGGCTTCCCATAGCTCGGGGGCCATTGGCAGCTTGCTAGTCAAGCAAGCAAGAAGCAGGCAGACTCTGGGGGGTGGGAAAAGGATCAGGCCCCTTGTCGCTTTTTTTCCCCCTGGTAGAGCCTGCCCGTGGGGGTGAGCTGATGGTAAGCCATCACCATTCTGTCACAGTGATGGAAGCCCCTAAATCGAAACAGTGGGTCACAATTAAAAACTCACCGTTTCAATTCAGGGGAACTAAACCTCATCATGTGTACAAGCACCCTTAGCTTTCAAACGATTCTCCTCAATCTGTCCCTGTTTAACCCATAGTTATGGGTCTGTTACAGGTCCCTATCCAATCCATGCCCAATGCAGAGGATACACCTATTACCATTTCAGCTGTAACAAAACATGGTACAATGAGACGTCCAGACACCTACATATACACATTGCACTTTGCTAACTCGGTTCAACCAATAGAATTGCAACAAGCAGAAACGCTGGCAAGAAATGGCTATTGATTGATATAGCTCTGTCACAATGCCACCAGTGAAGAGGACTCAAACAATTGCCCTGGTCATGACTGTAACCGTAAGAATTAGATAATAGTCATTAATCACTTAAATTAATTACTACCTAGCTTCCTTTAATGTGTCCTATGCCTGAATCTTCAATGAGAGCTAACTGTGAAAAGTTGTAAGAGCCTCTGTTATTCCATTACCTAGATCATTTGAGCCAAATAAATGTGATAAATGACCTAAAGTACTTTAAAAGAGAGAGATTAAAATGCTTATTCTGGAAAAGGAAGAAAGTGACCTAGAAAATCTAATTGTCCTCTGCACAGCGACTGGTCCAAATTTGGAAACCAGATTTACTGAACGGAAACGAAGGAGATTGTAATGGTGATTTAAGTGCAAATTTCAACACGTCCTTAATTAACAATTCCATTATTGTTATTATTTGTTAAATTCTATGTAAGAGTCCCAAGTATTAAACACAGTTCCCAAAATATTCCAAGCAAAAAGGCTTGAGTGTTTCCACTGCGCCTCAGCACATTTATACTCAACCATTGTCGTTGTGGATAAACTGAGATATACTAAGACACTGGGGACCAAATGTTTTGGCAGTCATGCCACAAGCTAAGCTCTGACCCCTGAGAGAGCCACTTCCCCTGCCCAATCTGCACCCTTGCTTTCTGCTCCCTTCCCTGTCCTTCCTTTCAACTTTGAACCTCTGTTGGCTTCTTGCCCTGTGCTCCCTGCCCCATCTGCTGCTCTGCTTCCTGCTCTCTGTCCCCAGTGCCAGCATAACCAGCCAGGCAATGCAGGCAACTTGAAGGGCAGCAAATTGAAGACGGGGGGGACGGGAC
>JAGPOW010001661.1:7662213-7673836 GCA_030014935.1 Caiman crocodilus
GGGACGGGACCATAAAGTTGTGCACACATCTCTCATACGGTCTTTAGGAGCTGCTTGGGAGTTTGGCAATGTGTAGAAGTGAATAGGGCAGCTCTGGCACTGCTGAGCTGCTGCTCTGTCTGGTGCCTGCCCTTGCCAGGTTCCAGGTGGGAGTGTGGCAAAATTGTGTTTGCCTAGGGCAGCAAGAATCCTTGCACTGCTCCTGCCTGCCCCATCTGCTGCTGCGCTTTCTGTGCTCTGCCCTGGGTTCCCTACCTGTTCTGCTGCTCTGTTTTCGGCTCCCTGCCTGATCTGCCGGTGTGCTGCGTGCTCCCACCCTGATCCACTGTGCCACATAGAGAGACTGTCAGTGCCACTTGTGGCATGTGAGCTGGAGGTTGGTCCCCTGCGCACCAAGACAAATGTTGGTTTAGAAGAGCTGCAGGGTAGGCTGGAATAAGCAGCAGAACGTGGATGTGCTGATCTGGATCAGGACAGTTAGGGACATGAAATGAACAAAAGAAAACCAAAAACAATTGCATACATTAAGAAACCCACTACCGGAGTGGCCAGAGTTGATTAGCAATTGGAACCATCGCACGGCTGCCACCAGTGAATGATAAGCCCCAAATGCCCATAGTCTTGGAGAAGATAACATGGTGAAAAGGTTCAGTCTTGCACCCTAAATGAAAGTGAAGGCATGTCTACTTTGTACCAGCACATCAATAACAGCGGTGGAGTTTGGACATACCTCTGAGCTTGAGCTAGCTTTCAGCAAGCTAGTTTGGCCACTGCTTACAGTCCAGCCACCACAGCACAGAACTCATAGCTTTTTGTTGCCTCTTAGGAACATTTTGCTGCTTATGGTGTAGCATCCTGTAGACCCTGACTGACCTACTGCATATGGGTATCAAAGTATTTCCATCAAGAATGAGACGTCAGGCATACCCCTTTAGGGTAAAGATAATGCAGTTCCGATCCGAGAGCGTTAAGGAGCTGGGAATCTGAATTGTTTAATCCTGTTAGCTTGCTTAATCCAATTGTTAGCTGAATTTCTGAACAATAAGCCCTTCTGTGATGAATTGTATGCAATCCTGATGTTGAAGGGAAAAGGTAAAGTCATAGAGATGTAAGACTAAAAGAAACAACGGTCATGGCATGACCAGTGCCATCTGCCTTTGAGACAAGAAACAGGTACATCCACACTAAGATGAGAAAACAACTCAGGATAAATTTAAGAAGTAATGCCATCTCTAAGCTCAGAGAAGCCTGAGGGGCAGGAAGCTCCACGTATCACTCAGTAGTAGGATTTTTGACATATCACCAAGTGCTCATCCATGGTATGATGACATGGTTAAGTACACCTGCATACTACTCACCTATAGGCAATGAAATCCACACCTTTCAGTAGGAACAATTATATTCCTGGCATGGTCTGCCTTTTATATTGTAATAGCAATAATATTATAATGTAATATTATTAAAACATACTGCGATAATATCCCTGAAGTGCCTCAGATGGAGAGAATATATAACGTTACAAAAAGAGATCCTTTGCTCACTTGGCAAGGCATCATAGAAGCTAGTTCCATTTAGAGTTACCAAATCTGTACTAACACATTATGTGACCTAAAAGATAAGGAAAACTCATGCTCAGTTATGGCAGCTCTCTTACCTAGCAGCACCACATTGCTGTAGAACTCCTTTCTACTTCCAGAAAGAACTAGGAGGTTTGCCATTAATGTTAGTGGAGCCAAGATTTTACTCATGGCCTCCAGCATAAAGAACAAGTGGAGCCAAGAGTTCATTTACTTTGATAAATGTGGGTCTTGATGATAAAATGGTTGAGATCCAATGGCTGAAATTGTACAGGATAACAGCTGTGGGCTTTTATCCCGGTTCTGGCCTGAACTTGCTACATGGCTTCAAAACAAGTCCTTTTACCTCCTCGAGTTCATTTTTTCTCCAATTTGTATAACAGGCACAATGATATTTCCTGGCTTCGCAACAAATCTAGGAGCCACCAGCAATAATATTCAAACATACTTGGATCGCACGTAAGTTCCCAAAGGACTGGAGAAGGGTTAACACAATGCTTCTCTTTAAAATGGGGGGAAACCAGGATTCCTGGAATTATGGATGGATCCGTCTGACTTGCTTACCCAAGGAATTACTAGAGCAAATTATAAATCAGTCAATTTGTAAATAGCTGGAGGCTGAGAGGGTGATCACCAGCTGCTGACATGGATTGATCAAGAATAAATAGTGACAAACCAACTTCATTTCCTTTTTTGATGGGGTAAATAGCTCGGTTGATAAAGGGAATGTAGTTGATCTAATACACCTCAACTCCACAAAAACATTTGAGGCAGTGCTGTGTGGCCTATTTTAGAAGGTGAAGAAATGTGGTCTAGCTACAATTATCCTAGGTAGATGCAGAATTGGTTGAATTAAACAAGTAGAGAGTAACTATAAATGGATCAATGCTAGACAGTAGGGCTGTTTGAAGCTCCGGGTGGTGATTTGATTTGGAGGAGATGTGGCCAAATCTCCAAATCTGAATCAAATCAGGGGACCAATTCAAAGGTCTGAATCAATTTGAAGCTCTCGAGATCATTGGAAAAGATTCAGAGAGCTTTGATGATTCGGGCAGTCCCTGGTGGCTGCAGCTACACTGAGCTGGTAAATACTAGGGGCGGGAGAGGGGACCATGGGGGGACCCCTGCCAGCCCTCCCAACCCCCACCCTGCCCAGCCCCCCCATGGGTGCCCTGCCCACCCCAGCTCCCAGTGCTTTAAAGAAAAGCCCTGGTGCTCACCAGGTGCTGTTGGGTGGGGGGGGGCAATCCCCACTGCCCCCCACTGCCCCACGCTGCATGAGGGGGCTCTGCATGAACCCCCACAACCCCCCCCACCATGGATACCCTGCCTGGGCCAGCTCCGGCCCTTTAAGGAAAAAAAAACAGAGGAAAGTCCCATGCAGTGTGGGGCAGTGGGGGACATCAGGGGTCACCCCACACCCAGCAGCACCCAGGAGCTGGGGCTTTTTTTTCCCAAAGAGCCGGGAACTAGGGCAGGCAGGGCAGCCATTGCCGGGCTGGGGGGAATGGGCATGGCTGATTCGGTAGCAGCCGAATCTCTGAATCAGATTCGGGACAGATTCGAATCACCTAAGTGAATCACTGTCCCCCGAATTGGCCGAATCCAAATCCGAAGCGAATGCTAGCCGCTTTGCGTGAGCCTACTAGACAGGCAGGAGGGGGGTCCACAGGGGCTTCTTGTGTGTCCAGTGCTGGGCATTTTTATTAAAGACTTGGATCCAGATGTCACACAAGTGGCAGGGGCTGCATATGCTTTTCAAGGCAGGATTAAAATTCAAGGGGATTCAAGAACTGGGAAACAGCGAAATGGAATTCAGCAGAGACCCACGTAAGGTGCTGCCTCTAGGGAATCAACACTGAACATACAACTACAGAGCAGGAGGGCACTTACCTGGCAGAAGCACTGCTGAGATGGATCTGGGGGTCCCAATGAATCGCAAACTCAACAAGAGTCAGCACTGTGACGGTGGCAAGAAAAGCAAATCCAAATTGCTGAATTAACAAAGAGCATTGCATGCAAGGCCTGGGAGGTGTAGGGCCACTCTCTCCTGAGCTGGATAGGCGTTATAGGGAACACTGTGTCAGTTCTGGCCTGGTGAAGAGCCCAGCATGACAGCAACTCACTGGATGCCTGGAGTGAAAACACAAAACATTAAGAGGCTCATGATGAATCAAATGATCTCTCAGATGACATTGTGGGGTGTTAATCAGCATAAGGAGAAAGTGCCCTGAGCAATGGAGACAGAGTCAGAGAAGAGTTGACTTGATGTGGCCAGGTGTCACTACTGACCGCCGGCCTCATCATCCTGGGGTATCTTGAAAGCACACATTGTCTGTGGATTTTTAGGCTGGAGACTCTCCAATGCTCAGAGACAAAGCAGGCTGACTGCTTGCAGACATTAAAAAAAAGAAAAGAAAAGTGGTGCTTAACTTTTAACTCCACACATTCCTGCACTGGGGCCAATGCATGCCCAGAAGAAGCAGTGCATTAGTTGGACCCAGCTTGCCAGATGTCTGCAAAGGTCGGGCACTTTAGTTGAGGGGGGAGGTTATGCCTTTATCTAATAGCTGATTGAATCAGCTTTAGCTAAAAGTGCCAAAAAGCTCCATCGAAGTACCTGATCTATATAGAAGCTGCAGAGCTGGGTTGAAGTAATGTGCCGCTTCTTCCTGTAAAGTGTGGTTTTGGTTTGGTTTTTAATATCTGCAAGCAGCTGCTGTGCCAGCCTGAAAGTTTTGTTGTGAACTAGTACAATTCACACAGCCGGCCATGAGTGACCAGATCAGGTAAGCCCTTAGGGGCACACCTAATAATCCATGCCCCAAAGAAAGGACCTCCTCCTCCTTCTCATCAAACCAATTCTAGAGACAGAGGGGACAGCTACATGAAATGCTTAACAGCAAATTAGCATAGTTTACTGTGAAGTAAGCACATGGGTCTACCTGCACACAAACTTACTTCACAATAAATCTCTCTAACCTTGAGTAAATTTGCTACGTGCAAATGCAAGCAGCAAATTTCCTCAGCCTTAGTAACAGCACTGTAGCACTGTGTAGACACCTGGCTGAGACCCAGATCTGCTCCGGGTCAGCCATCATCAGGGAGTGGGAGATAGCTGCCTGCTGCCAGGACGGGCTCTCCCACAAGAGCCCGAGTAGGGACTATATCCCCCTGTCCTGGCAGCAGAGAGCTCCAGGCCCCCTGCTCCCAGATCCTGATTGGGGCTGGGAGAGTCTCATCTTCCAGCTTGAGCCCCACACAGCAGCTCCACAATTGCCCTGACCAGGACAGTTCCCAGCTGTCCCCACGTGCAGCCTGGAGGTGGCTGGGGACTGTCCTGTTTCAGGCAGTCCCCAGCCAGCTCCAGGCTGCCTGTGCCCGTGCAAACTTCCCCATGCAGCCCTGGGCTGGCCAGAAACTGTGACAGTCAGGACAGGTCCCAGTTCCATGCTCCAATTGGGTCACTGAGGTACAGGGCTTAGCAAGAGCTGCAAGGGTAGGGCCCGGGACCTGCCCTTCCCCTGCAGCTCTTTCCAAGACCTGTGCCTCTGACTGGGGAGCCAGGGCCAGGAAAGCCCTGCTGCTGGCAAAGGGGGACATTGTCCCTGCCCTAGCAGCAGGCAGCCCCCCTGGGGCCAAGAGACGGCTGTCTCCTGGCCTGGTGCTCCCTGCCAGTCTCTGGGCTAGCATCCGAGGGAACCTTGAGGTCCCCCTGGTGGCAGCAAGGGCATACTGCAGGGACCTAGGAGCAAGTCTCTAATCTCTGCGTGTGTAGACACCTACCCAAAAACCCTTACTGGGTGCATCTACACATGCACATATACTGCGCATTAACCAAAATTACTGGGCAGTAACCAAAAATTGCTGCACAGTATGGGCAGTATCTACATGTGCATACCCATACTTCGCAGTAAATATGGTGACTTATGCCAATTTGGGCAGAAATTTAAGTCCCAAGTTGGTCCACTCACAGCATTACTGCGTTTTAATGTCTGCAAGTGGAGATGATGGCCTAAACCTGGTTACTGCACAGTAATTTGCTGTGCAGTAAATTTAATGTGACATACATGCACTTGTAGATGTATCCTCTGTTCAGTAGCTTATTGCACAGTAAATCCAGGTTGGTGTGAATGCATGTGTAGACATGCCCACAGGGTGCGTCTATACTTGCAATGGATTTGAAGCAATAAGCTTTAGAGCAGTTTGAGCTGGAGTAAACTACTGCTGGGCGTAGCATCTACATGCACACCTGAGGCAGCAATTTGAGCTAAGACAGAGCAGTTTGCATCAGGGCCACTCAGTCCTGGGCTCCACGTGGTGGCATCAGGGCTGGCTGGGGAACAAGGTTGCTGAAAGTGCAGAGCCATATGACCAGGCAGCAGGCGGGAGTCTGACCCTCTGCTGCCTGGACTGACCAGGTACAATTTATGTCTGCTGTGTGTCTACATGTGCATTTAATCTCAATAAACTACTCTGGTATAAGATAGTACTATTCCCAACAGTATTATTTTACCGCAGCATTAATTAGTTTACTGCAGCCTAATAGTGTCACATGCGTATGACAGTGACACTTTACTCTGCAGCTAATTAGTCTACTCAGCAGGTAAGGCATGTGTGGGTATGGTTAGAAGGTGTTAGACTACAATGTTATTTGTACAACAGGCGGTTTATTTTATTACAGCTGATAAGCAATGCATACACATGATCAAGTAGCCATTTGAATGATCCCCATGGAAATTTTATAATGTACAGAAAGGCCCCAATGCAAATAAACATCAAATAAATCATTCAAAATAAAATTAAAGGTTGCAATTGTCAAATAACTTGTGCAAGAGGGACCTCAAATGATATTTGCTCACCAGTTCCAGCTACTTAGTTATTAACACCCCCAGGCCTTCCTACCTCGTGTTTCAAAATTAATCACAGTGGTAGATCACTGTAACACAAGATTGTTCTTAGGATTGGGTATTGATATACTCCCAGTCATTCATAGATTCATGGATGCTAGAGTTGGAAGGGACCTCAATGGATCATCACGTCCGACCCCTGCCTAGGCAGGAAACAGTGCTGCGGTCAAATGACCCCAGCCAGGTGCCTGTCCAGCCTTCTCTTGGGGAGAGCACCACCTCCCTTGGGAGCCCATTCCAAATCTTGCCCACCCTCGCCATAAAGAAGTTTTTCCTGATAGCTAGCCTAAATCTGCTCTCTGTCAGTTTGTGACTGTTGTTCCTTGTTACCCCAAGAGGTGCCCTGGTGAACAGAGCATCTCCGATCCCTTGCTGCACCCCCTGTAATGAATTTGTAGACAGCCACAAGGTCACCTGTCAGCCTTCTCTTGCGAAGGCTGAAGAGGTCCAAGTCCCTCAGTCTCTCCTCATAGGGCTTGTCCTGTAAGCCCCTAACCATACGAGTGGCCTCCTCTGGACCCTCTTGAGTCTATCCACATCCTTCTTGAAATATGGTACCCAAAACTGGACACAGCACTCCAACTGTGGTCTGACCAATGCCGCATAGAGGGGAAGTATCGCCTCCTTGGATCTATTTTTCCTGCATCTACTGATGCCTGATAAAGTGAGGTTAGCTTTGCTCATGATTTTATCATGCTGATGGCTCATGTTCATCCTGGAGTCCGTGATGACTCCGAGATCCCTTTCTGCTTCTGTGCTGCTGGGAGGGCCACTCCCCAGCCAGTCGGCACGCTGGATATTTTTACGCCGTAGGTGCAGCACTCTGCACTTGTCCTTGTTGAACTGCATCCTATTGTGTACTTCTCTGACCTGTCCAGGTCTGCCTGCAAGCATTCCCTATCCTCTGGAGTGTGTATTTCACAACACAATTTAGTATCATCTGCAAACTTGGACAGAGTACACTTCACACCCACATCCAAGTCACTGATGAAGATTATTGAAGAGTACAGGTCCAAGGACCGAAAAGACTTTTGTTATCTTTAATTTTTGTTGCCACCCTCAGCTCTGTAGTTGCTTTGGTCTTTCTAACTGCCCCCTAGTAGGTATACTCCTCCTTGGTAGTTTCCCCCTGCTTTCACCACCTATATGCCTTCTTTTTTGCCTTTAGGCTCCCCTGGATTTCCCTGTTTAGCCAAGGAAGTTTTTTGGCTCCTTTCCCCCTTTTTCCTCATACCGGGATACTGTCCCTCTGTGTCCAAAGGATCTCTTTCTTTAGGAACGGCCACCCTTCCTGGATTCCCATCTCTCCAATGCTCTTCTTCTGCAGTGCATCATTAACTAGACTCCTAAGCACATTGAAGTTATCCTTCCTAAAATCAAGCACTTCCACCCTACTAGTTATCTTACCCATCCTATGCCGTATGGTGAACTTGATTGATTGGTGGTTGCTGTCCCCAAGGTGACCACAAATCTGCAGCTCCCCTGCCAGGTCCTCCCCCGCAGCCAACACCAGGTCCAGTAAGGCATTCCCCCTAGCGGGACTGTATCCCTCCTGCATTAGGTGAAGGTCCTGCACACAGTTCAAGAACCTACGTGAACAGTTGGATTTGGCTGACTGCTCCTCCCAGCAGCTGTCCAGGTAGTTTAGGTCCCACATGACAACCACATCCCTAGACCACACAGCCTCTGAGAGCTGCCTCAAGAACTCCAAGTCTAGCTTTTCCTCTTGGTGTTGTGGTCTGTAGCACACCCCCACCACCAAGTCCCTTTCCCTTTGACTTTCATGTATCCTAACTCACAATGCCTCAACTTTCTCCTCCTCTGAGCATTAGGGTAGATCCATTTGTATTGGGGTCATTGAATACTTCCTAGATATTTGACTAGTTTCATTCCCTCTCTCCTTTGCAGCTATGAGAAGGACCTTTGGTTACTGTCATCTAGGACATGGATTTTATTTGTAGGCTAATGGAGACATTTCTCTGGGAGCACCTTGTTATAACATTGACAATACCTCTATAGCTCTTTCTGCTCTACTGAGTTGATGGGTTTTAGTCACATCTCAGACATAGTACAGTTGCCTCACATAAAAAATTCACCTTGTGCTATAAAGTGCTGTATTAAAAATCCTTCAGCATGCTGGCTCTTTAGCAGTTATGCGAGAACTGCTGAGTCTGAAAAACCACATTGTTCCCAAGGCAAATGTTCACCGTGTGTTTAAAAACTGATGCATAAGGCAAGAGAAACCAGTGTCTCCAACCAAATGTCTGTGGCAGGAAGCCTGACAGGGAGAAGTTGAGAGTATCAGGTAGCATTTTGATGTAAAAAAATTGTGGGAAATGTGTTTAGCATAGTTCCAACCCCATTTCAATGCTGTGGATCTGAAAAAAGTTCTGTGCCAATTTTCATCCATCTTGAGGAGTTCTAGAGCAAAAAAAGGGGAAGATGATGTGAAGGAGAAAATAAAATACAATGGCCAAAACTACTTTTTGGGGAAGGCACTAGACAAAATGAAAATACACTGTGAAAATGGCTGTGGAAAAATGAAATGAAGAGGAAATAGCTATAATCCATCCACCTGCATACACGGAATAAAAGCAAGCCACTTGGATCAGCATCACTTTTTTGCAGAGGAGAGAAGGGTCGCAGTTTCTATTTTATTTAGCATCTGACAAAGTAGGTCGTTGTCTATGAAAGTTAATGCCTCTGTGAACCAGTTATTTTCTAAGGTGCCATCCTGCCCTGCCTGCTGCCTATTTTACTTATGAAAGCCATCCCTGATATCTAGGGAAGTCAAACACATATCTGCTAAACTTAGGCCTGTGCGAAGCTGCTAGTATTTGTTTTGGATTCGGCCGATTTGGGGGACAGTGATTGAATTCAGTGATTTGAATCAGTGTCCTGAATCAATTCAGCAAAATCTGATTTGGAGATTCAGCTGCAGCTGAATTGGCCCCGTCCCCCACCTGCTGTCAGTAGCTTCCCTGCCCACTCTCCCAGCTTCTTAAAAAAAAGCCCATACTTACTGGCTGCTGCCAGGTGAGAGGGCAATCCCTGATGCCCCCCCAGTGCCCCACATGGAGGGCTCTGTCACAAGCCCCCGGACCCTCCCCACACTCCCCGCCCATGGCTGCCCTGCCTGCCCCAGCTGCCAGCCCTTTAAAAAAAAAAAAAGCCCACACTTACTAGATCCTGCCAGGTAGGGGGTGATCCCTGCTGACCTCCATTGCCTCACGCTGCATGGGGGGCTCTACCATGAGCCCCCAGAAACCCTGAGTCTTCTATAGCAGCTGGTGAGTTGAGGCCTTTTTTTTTCTTTTCTTTAAAGAGCCAGGAGCTGGGGTGGGTAGGACAGCCATTGGGCGGGGGGGCTGGGGGCCTGGGAGAGTGGGCGGAGGTCAGGGGGTGCTCGGGGGGCCTGTGGGAGCATGCAGGAGACGGGCCCTGGCAGGGTCCCCTATGGTCCCTTGCCCCTCGTCCAGCCCCCACTCTCCCTCCCCCTACTTACCAGCATGGACTGCCCAAATTGCCAAAGCTCTCCTAATCTTTTTCAAATTGATTCAGAGAGCTTCAAATTGATTTGGCCCTTTTACTTGGTCTCCTGTTTCAACTCAGATTTGGAGATTCAGCCACCGAATTGGGCCACACCTCCTCTGAATTGAATCAGCCCCCGAGGCTTTGCACAGCCCTAGTTTGTATACAGACTCTGCAGGACATAAACTCTAACAAAGCTTCTCATGTGACAAGTGTGTAAGTAATATAATATTGTTGCCTTGAGACAGCAGACAGACCAAAATACTTTTACTGAAGTTAAGGCATGGTTGTAGCTCACGTAGACATACTTTGGCAAGCATTAAACTAGGCAGCTTGGATATTCCCCATGTCATAACCACTTGAGGCAATGGAACTTTTCCAACACTCAAATCACTTAATTGGGAATTTAACTTTAATCCAATGATGACACTTTCGTGCAAGTGTTAACTGTTTGGTTGCAGATTGTTTTAAGTCGTGGAACGGGATATTGAAAGTTTCAAGGATGATGGCAATTGAAAGTAATAGTAGAAAAGACTGTGAGAAAGGGAGAAAATGAAAAAGAATGGGAGAAGGAAAAAAAATTGTAAAAAAAAAATCAGTGGCTGGGTCTAAATGGGAGCAGATTTTTCCCTTCAGTGAAGCTGAATACAACATGGCTAAATAAAAAGGATGATTTCCTATATGGCAGAGGCAGTGTGCGTGGAAAGCACAAATGAACTCATACATTCAAGTACCATCATTAAAAATTATGTTAGCTTGTGTCAGAGTCTAAAAACATCCACACTGCAGTTGAGATGTAATTGCATCCACATGGCTAGACACAAGGGGCGCATCTATATGTGCAATTAATGCTATATGGATTTACTGCGCAGTGATTTATTGTGGCATAATAAATGTAGATGTAGATGTGTAGATGTCCTGGGCAGGCATCTACACGTGCAGCCACTTGGGAGCAGATTTGGTCCTCATGGCACTCCCAGCCTCCTCCAGCCCTGTACTACACTCCTGCAGCAGCCAAGGGAGCTGAAGGCTCTGGCCATGGTGCCCCAGGCAGATCTGAGGACCTGGCAGGGGACGCTGAGCTTTGACAATGTGGCGGGCAAGCCCATGCTTCCCCATAACAGTCACCACTGCCTGGAGGGGTCCCTGCCCCTTGCAGCTGAGGACAGCATCAGCGCATTTCTCCACGTGTAGAAGGCCCATGCCTGCCTAGCTAAGGGGGCACAGGCTGCTCAATTAAGTTTTGCACTGCCTCCCACCTCCCTGCATGCTAGTGTGGGGGTTGGGGACGGACACTCTGGGAGCCAGGGGGAAATTGGCTGGGGCATGGGCAGAGTTGGGGGCAGGCACCAGTACAGAGCTTATTAGATGGGCATGGCAGGTGTGCCCAGTGCCCAAGTCTGTCTCCACTGCAGCAATAATGTGTGGCTCCTAGTGGTGCCCTGGGGTGCAGGAGCGAAGGGGTGTGGCACCTGGCTGTCTAGGCAGGGGCCCCCTCCAGGCAGGAGCAGGAGCTGCTAAGGGCAGGTGGTGCCATCCCTAGGAAGGCCTCCTGGGTGGGGTTGCACACCCGGAGCTAGCAGGGTAGGCACTGGCCCAGGCTGC
>JAGPOW010001661.1:7674247-7700857 GCA_030014935.1 Caiman crocodilus
CGATGCTGGGGGTGGGGACCACAGCAGGGTGGGCTCCTGGCACCCTGAGGTCCCTCCCTGACTAACAACTCATCACCACTGCCAGGCCATGGCAGAGGTTCTGGCAGGCCACCCATGCTGGGACACACAGTGTGGCTTTGACCAGGGTCCCAGGGCACAAGGATGTGGTGTATCTGCTGCATAAAGGGCAAGGACCTGTGGGCTGCCCCGACCAGCAGTTGTGGTCGGTGATGCTAACTGTCTGGGCCCTCAGGCCCTTGACCTTTATGTGGCACTGGTGTGCTGACCAGTCGTGCCCACACTCCTGTATTTGGCCCAGCAGGCCCTCATAGATGTGAGCATTGAAGCACCTGCTCCAAGCAAACTGTTTCAGGACCTTGGCCTTGCCCCACGGTATCATGAGGTCCACCATCCCATCCACCGTCTCCTCCTGGGAGTCCTTCCTTCCCCAGAAGGTGGTGTGTGGCTTCGGGAATGACTCCAGAGTGGCTCCCTTGATGGCCCTCAGGGGCTGCAGGTGAGCATCCAGGTCTGCCAGGCCTGGGCAGGTACCTGCAGTGAAGAGGCAGGTGGTGGGACTGGGCTGGGAGTCAGCGCTGGGGTTCAGGCAGGCTGCTGGGGCTGGCCCAGGGCCACTGCTATAGGACCAAGTGGCCGGAGGCTGGCAGCAGGCGACATAGGCTCCCAGGGTCACCGCAGGATTTTAAAAGGCAGGTTGGGGCAGGCAAAGAGCTGCCCTAGCCCCAGGGCTGGTGAAGCTCCAAGCCCCATGTCCCAGGGGCTAGGCCAAGTGTGATTCCCTGGTGGTGGGGTTGGCATCTACATACGCACTACTGCATAATAACTACAGTGTGGTTCATTTGCTACCTTCTTTTGCAAGTAGCAAATTAACCACTCAGTAGACTAATTGACTGCATAATAAGCATCTGTTTAGGTAGCCAATGATGCTTTACCACATAGTCAATCAGTCTACTGCGCAGTAAAGTGTCTAGTGTAGACACGCCCAAGTTAGCCTTAAACTAGGTGTCTCAGGAACAGATAGCAGTATAGATACCCAAGGCAAAGACAGAAGTGACAATAGTTGCCCAGTCTGACCCCTGAAAGTGTTCTATAGCCACGATCCAACACAAGGGCATGGGTACAGAGCACTTTAAAAGTGCCTGATCCTGTGACAATCTGAACCCTTATTATATGCAAATTCTCCAAAGTGAACAGCGTTTGTTAACTCGTGTCTGCACAGGCCAAGAGCAGGGTTGGCTGATGCTGCTCGGCTCTACTCATGGTGCTATTTTCACGATGGGAGAGGGGGACGGGAATGGAGGGAACTTATTCTGGGGTTGCCTAGCCAGCGCTGAAGGGTGGAGTGGGTGGGCTGGAGCCCCCCTCCAAGGTATATAACATATATAACTAGGGAACAGCAAGGATGTTGACGTGAAGACAGCCCTCATTACACTTCCCTCTGCCCAACCCAATCAAGAGCTCGTGAGCTTTTTACACAGCCTGCAGGACAAATACAGCAATGCCAGCTTTCATTATTAGACTGTGGTTCTCACAGTATTTGGTGTTTGCCTTAAAGCCCCAGATCCTGGAGTCAAGTGATTTTAAGAGAAATCTGAGACCCTCTCAAAACTAGCAGGCTTCTTGTTATTGCATATGTGGGAACATTAAAAACATCCTTCCTCATGAGTCAAGAAACCACACGTTAATAGAGAGAACACATGATGTTGGGGGTCTGACTCAAGTCTTCTTAATACTTGGTGTTGTCAATGCTCTGCACATACTCATGTCTCCATATGGGAGCAGGGGTGACATGCAGCCTATGTTTTGAAATATTCAGTCCAGTCAACTGAATCCACCAATTAAATTTGTGTTAGCGGTGTCTTGAAAGTCAAATGATATCATTCTTCTTTCCATGCTGCCCCCATCCTTCTCAGAGAGAGAACCTGCCATTACACAGTAACAGCTGTTCAGCAGTACAGTCAGAAATCCCTTTCTGACTAAAGAGAAACTAAGTAATTTAAGGACCTCATGGATTAAGTTCATCTCTCTTGAAAACCCACGGAAGTTAAGTGTCACACTTGAGATTAATTGAGTCCACATGTGCAAAGGCCAAAGAAATCACTACAAAGCCATGATCCATTTGTTGAAGATTCCCAACAAGATTCTCACTATCCTGTTCCCGTCTATATAAAAACCCTCTCTTTCTACCAGTACTTTCACAGCGCTTGAACTAGGTAGGTTGCTGCCTCCATAAGCTTATGCCTCGTTGAACTAGTTAGTCTAACTAGCCCTACCTTTTGCCTGACTTCAAACAAACAGAGCTAACCACCTCCCAACAATATTTCCCATAAGCAGTACTTTGCATTGAAGTATGAGTATCGGGGAGTAAGGCAAACCCTGGCACTATGGGGTCCTAACTCATGACTGGGGATCCCAGTCAATCCCAGAGCAGCAGTCTACTCTCAATCCTTGCACCTTCCTGCACCTATAGTTCAGCTGAAAAAGACCTGCTGATCCATCGGAGGATGGAAAACTGATCCTGAAGACCTGTGGAATGATATGAACACTTCTAGCAAGGTACAGAAGGCTCTACCAAATATAGCAATGAACAGCAGGGAATGGAGATGCTGATTCAGAGGAGCTTTGCAGTAGTCATGGAAACAGAATAGGCAACCTGCCAGGAAAAGAAAAATCAAATCACAATAGATGATTGTTAAGTCTTAATAGGATACTGCATACCAAATACTTTCAAGGAACGTGGGCTTGCTTAATGGAACAAGCAGATACTGTTTTTCACCTGCCTCATGAAGGTACAGCTGCCTACCTTTGCTCGCTGACCCCAGTGGCAGAACCACCGTGGGCTGAAAGCAAATGAACTCCCCGAGCCATACTGAAGGCCTAAAACTGAATAGAAAGAACTGAACAGCATGTACGTGGGCACGAAGGAGAAGAGAAGGGGTCCAAAGTGCTAAGAGTGTACAGACAAATTGAAATGTACTAAGAAACAAGCAATTTCAGGGGAAGGCCAAAAAAATGAGGATGTCATACCAGTAATGGTCTGACCCTTCAAGTGGGTCTGTCAAGAACCAAAGTACTTAAGAGTCAGACCTGACTCGAGAGAGCACTGAAGTCAACAGCTGTCCTCTAGATGTTAATGGGATTAGCACCATACTCGTCAGGCCTTGTTCCCTGTTGCACATTGAGCTGCTCAGATGTTGATCAATGCTATTGCAAGCTTGAGTTTGGAGCAGTCGCACTTTAAAGTTAAAAACCTTCTTTGACTGTCTCCCACCTGTACAGCTGTGAGTTGCCACGAGAGGGCTGGCAAGCCAGGACAGGCGTCTGTCTCCTTCGTAGGGGTGGCTGGGAGAGATGGGTTGGGGGGCAGGAACATGAAGCTGGGAGGTGGAGCGTGGGATGGGAATGAGTAATGAAATGGGAGGGGAAAAGGAAATGGTGGTGGGGGAAGAGTGGTGAAATGATGCAAGTCAGCCACTGAAGGATAAAATAAAAAGTAAAAAAAAAAAAAAAAAAAAGACTTGGGGAAGTAAATTAAAGAAGGTCTTGTGTTTTAGTAAATTGGGATTGGGGTGTGAGGGGGTGCTGGTTGTGCTTCCTGAGGTGGCAGAGAGGTGGGAGCAGCGAGGGAAGGCATTTTTGGGGCACTTGCCGCCTCTGCCCCAGGAAGGAAGCCCCAACTTGTGGGGACCCAATCCAGCCCACTTCCTCACTTCCCTCCCCCAACTCCTGAGACCCCAATCCTGGACCCATCCATGCTCTGTGACCTGGCTAGCTGGCATGTGCCTTGCAGGGTGTTAACGTGGGGTTACACTCCTGGGGTGGAAAAGTCACACCCCTAGGGGCAGGGGGTGGGGGAGCTGTCTTGGGGCAAGGCCTGCTCCCAGGACAGTAGAGTTCTGGGGGTGGAAAGTTTGTCCACACTGAACAGGAAGATGGGGGAGGAGATGCGGCATTTTGGGATGCTGGAGGACTGCAGCTTGGGAAGTTCATCTGTGGGGAGTGGCTGCATATTAATGGAACATGAGCTGGATAACATGGATCAGAGATAAACCTGCCCAGGAGTGGCATAAATTTAAGTGACCTAAAGTGTGCTTAAAACTAGCATCAGGTGTCAATGTGTGGACAATCCAGGGGTTTAGAGATCCAGAAGTTGCCTACAATTATTGTGTAACAAAGCCCTTAGATCATTAAGGCTCACATTTAATGCCCACGGGGCCAGGATAGTTGTTTAGGTATTGTTCTAGGAAAAAGATTTATTGAAAGATAACATCCCATGGTTCAGAAGGTATGATTCTTTCCCAAGTAACTATCTGATTTTTTTCCCTTCTCATCTTCCCTCTATCTGGTCTGATCCATTGCACTTCATTTTGGGCTTTGCAAACTGCATTGCCTCAGAGAGGTTTAGCTACCTCATGGGTTGTGGATTGAGATGTGTGCTCTTAGGTAGGTTGCACCCAATTCATCACTCACTTCAAGCATCTGCTGTTGTGGGCAGAAGAAACCTTCTTTGGAAGGGGTAGAGTATGCACCCCCAGCTATTGGAGAGTCTCTCTTTTCTCAGCTCTAGGGGTAAGTCTTGCTAATGAAGCGTTTGAGCAGCTCTACGCTGAGCTAGCATGTTAAAAGCCACAGAGAGGGGCGTGCTAATATTAACCTGGAAATTCAGCCATGAGGATGTCCTTAATAGGCCTGTGCAAAGTGGCTAGCGTTCATTTTGGATTCAGCTCATTTGGGGGACACCAATTCAATTTGGTGCTTCGAAGCACCGTCCCGATTCAATTTGACTGAATCCGATTTGGAGATTTAGCAGCAGCTAACTCACTTCCCTAGTCCTTATGCCTTTAAAACACCAAATAAACTAAGTCAGGAAGGAAACACATGAAGCAAACTGATTTGAGCCACCCCCAATAGCTGACTGGTGGCTAAGACTAGTAGCGGAAAGGGAGATGCTGGGCCCCAGAACAGTTCTGTTCTGTTCTTGCCATTTGCATTTGGAAGAGTAATGAATCATAGATGGAAAGAACTGGACATGGGCGGGAAGGGTAGATTAAGGTAGACTTTTGCCTATAGGGCTCATTTTAGCTATTTACCAGTAGAGCCATTACTTCTGTTATGAATGAGTCTTCTGTTAGGAAATTAGTAGGAAGGCCCACATCATACTTAAAGATTAGTGGGCAATCCTCCATTTCAGAACCATTTTGGGTTACAAGATCATTATTTGTCCCTTCTTGATCCATAAGCACAGTTCTAGAGCTGACATACTCTTAACATTATTTTATTGGGAGCTACGGATACTTATAGAATAATAAAACTGCATACAAAAAATACACACTGTAATCAACCAAAGTGAGTGACAACCCCCCTCAAGTGTAATGCATGGACTTTTCTTAAGTTTATAATCAGGACTAGTTCGTGGAAAAAAAACCAAAAAAAACAAACACCAGTCTAGGACTTGCAGCTTTATGGGTCAATTTGGAACCTGCACACAGTTGCCTCAGACCCACATGTAATAAGGATGTCTTTAAAGAAGAAAACCTGCAAAACCCAAGATGGAGCATTTTGTTTTAAATACAAAAACAGGACACACCTCTGGTACAACTTCCCTACTGTCTCCCTTCTAGATCTGAAAAGTGTGGCAAAGGATACTGGGTGCTGTCCTCCTACTTTTGAGATGCTCATATAAAGTCATAACTTTATTTAAAATGGCAAATAAAATCTCTTCATCTTAAGAACTTTGACACAACAATCATTAGCAGGAAAGCAGAGCAAAAAAAAAAAAAAAAGTCAGCCAAGTAGTCATTTCTCATCCAACCCATTCTCTGGTAGGAGAACGGGATCAGAGCGGCGGTTGAGTTTTCGTAGACAGCACCCAACATCGAGTTCAACATCAATGCCTTCAAGCTTTAGCTGACATGCTTGGTTGTAGCTGTATTTAGAGAGAGACAGAGAAGTGATTTTTCATGGATTCAGATAGCTTGGAAATCCCTCCCGTGTGTGTTACATAAACACCATTTTGCACTACTATGCAAGAGCAGATCCCTTCAACATCTTCTCTCTCTCCACCCTCCATTAACATTTAATTTATTCAGTTATGCCAAACTGGGAAGTTTCATTAGACTAGGAGGTCCAATCATGACATTCAAGGCTGGCAACGCAGTAGTATAGGGTTGCTTATTTATTCCATTTCTATTATACACTTGAGATCAATGTGCAACAACTTAGAATTATGTGCACATAAAAACCATGCACAAGTTTTTCAGCATATCACCAAGTTTAAATAACTCATCTGCTACTGAGAAATCATGGCTAACAACCCCAGAGAGAAATGGTGTTCCTATCCTGATCTCCCGACACTCAGTCGCTTACCAGTGAGAAGCAGCAAAGTTGGCAGCCACGACAAGGAGAGCAGCTGCATAATGCCAGCAGAAGCACATGCTGAGGAACGCAAACACGCCACGGTCGGTCTGGTCCCAGCCTGGCCCTCCCCATGGTGGATGCAGCACAAATCCAATCTGATGCAATAAGAGAGGTGATATTCAGCCTTCTACCACTTTGCACTCTCCACACTTGCCCTCCTCACTTACTACAGTAGTCCTACTGTGAGAAAGGGGCAAGCCATTCACTGACAACAGGCAAAATGCACAGAACTTGAGAGAGATGCTTCCTTCATGTTGGGATCCAGATTGGAAAGAAGACAGCAGCCTCCACCAGAACTGGATGGCAGCACTGATTTCAGTACTGAACAAGCCAGAGAAGAAGGGATAATCAATAGCCCAGCAGCACAAACTTGTTCTCAGACTGGGCAAACTGGGTTCTAGGGATCCCCTCTTGTCTCAATGGGATCTCCCCCATCTCAGGAAAGCCTGCTGGTTAGTGAGCAATAGGGAAGGCTGGCTGCCTACCCCCTCCTTTTGAAGCTGGCCACTGGGCAGGCGAAAGGGGACCCAGTGGGGAGGACAGTCCCTTACGAGTCCCTATTCCCACAACTCTCCAGAGCTAAACCAAGCCAATCCTGGCAGCAGAGGCCAGAAGCCAGGGCTCCCTCCACACAAGGCTATAACTTTACTCTGTTCAGATGCCTTAAAAAGGCTTTTAGGGTCTGGCTGTTGGTGCTTTCCCTGCAGTCAGGTGATTAAGTGAAAGCCAATCTTCTCAAAGCCAGCAAGTTTCTCAGTTATGGAAAAACATTAAAAGGGCAATATTTAGAGGCTTTATAGATGAAAGGCTACTAAAAAAAAAAATAAATCTGATTTTGGGTGTCTGGCTCATGATTAAGTTCTGGTGCTATCAACACTACCCACATCCCATATAGCAGCTGCGGCACCAAGTGTTGTTAAAAATTCAGGCCAGTCTAAAAAATTCAGTTTAATTCCTTGATAGCGATGTCTTTACAGGCCAAATAATATTCAATCTTTCCAGGCTTATTGCTCAGGGGAGAGTACACCATAATGCTACTGCAGCGGCAGAGCAGCATATAATTAGACAATCTTTTTGACCAAGTTTGGTCCATATGTGCTTGCCAAATAACCTGGGAGAATGAAGCAGGGATTGTCTGCTCTTTCTTTGGGACCTACCACCTTGCCCTGTGGCGCCTGTTGGTCATCATTGTTTGGAAGGGGGTCAGGGGAACGGTCCTACACTCTGCCAAAGCAGTGACAGTTTCTTCCTTTTCATGCCCTTACCCAAGCTATAGCTCAGCTCAAAGTGCTGGATAAGAACTGACCTGCCAGAACCAAGTTCCTTGGAGGATGAAGAGACTGGTCCTGATGATTTCCAGGACAATGTGATCCCGCAGGCACACTTCCAGCAAGGCACAGAGGGTTCCACCAAATATAGCAATAAGCAGCAGGGAGTGGAGGTGCTGATCCAGAGCAACGTTGTAGTTATAAGAACAGAAGAGGAAACCTGCCAACAGAACATCCAATATGGTTTGGTGTGAGGTCTTATTGGGATAAAAGATTCACAAAGGAGCCTGGCTTTGCTTAACAGAATAGGACAGACCGCATCTGCTGTTCTATGCAGCATCTAGTCAAGGGAAATAGATATTTCTGTCTTAATGACACTATATGGCCAATTAGAACAAACGCAAAGCCTCCCAGAGGTTTTCCCAGGAGGTCAGCCTTTGAGCTATATTTATTGAGAGCGTCCCTGAGATTTTCCCCTCAAGAGCCTGGGTCCAGCTGTCACAGAACTCTGCTTTGAGATTTTGGATGGGATTCATCCACCAAACCTGGACGCCAGGCTGCTCAACTCCTGCTCCAGAACAAGCCCCCCATGCTGTCCAGCATCCAGTCAGCAAGTAACCCAACCACTTGAGCGGTTTGTAAGACATCCAGCTGTGTTCTTCCTATGTACGTGGTCTCCAACAGCTTTTACCTCTATGCTTTAGCCACGGTCATTACTTTTTTTTTTTTTTTACTCGCCTTCAACAAAGAGAGCCACAGACAGCAAGAGACGGTCCAGTCCACGGGGCAGTTTGAGTCGGTAGGAAAGAACCTCCATGATGCCCGAGAGGCCAAAGAAGAAGTACATGGTGGTGTACTGCCAGTTTCCAAGCTTCACCCAGCCGTGATCCTCCGCACTGTACATAGACAAGTGGGGACCATCAGGGACAGATTGTTCAGCCACGATCCCTAGAGAAAGAAACACAAAGAGATCACACATTTTTACTCCTAGAGGAGGATGGGGAGGAGGGGATATGAAAGCAGAATTGGAGACGTGAAGAAACTGAATGGAGTTTTTTGCAGCATCTGCAGGACCTCTCCTGTGATGCACTGGTCTGACTCAATACAGCACTGAGTTTGTATCTGCTAAAGTTTGCTTGAGGAAGTTTAGCCTGCTGTATAAGTGCTGAAGTGAAGCCACTGAGGGGTCTCTAATGAGATAATAGTTGCGGCACAATCCTGGTAATCGTTTTGGGCTATTGGGTGACTGGAGAAAGCAGCAATAACAAACAGTCCTTACCTGCTAGAGCAAGGAAAGCTTTGACCGTCCCTTCAAAGACATCTAAACGCTGGAAACAGAGGTTCTTCTGACCCTCTGCGTTCAGCTTCCTGTTTAGATACATCAGAGGATATTTCACGGACCACCAGAATCCAAAGAGAAAGAAGCAGCTGCCCCGGAGGGCATCGCCTGTGAAGCTGGACATTGTTGAACCAACTGACTGGGTCTGAAAACACAAAAAGCAAGTGCTCAAAGTCTTTTTGCAGATTCATGCTGAAGAGCTTTGTATCTTTATGTGGAGCTTGCCATCAATTGCATGAAGACACGCAACTCCTGTGAAATCCTAATACACAGATTTATTGGTGGTATCACGTTTTTTATACCCCTTGCCTTGGTGATCATCCATGACACTACTGGGGATAGGTGAGGAGGGAGAAGAGTTGTCTAGTAACTGGCTTAGATCCGACAGGGATGTTAAGTGGTAGAGCAATTTGGCGAGGTCTTTTTTAAGAAAAAAAAATCTGGTTACCAACTTCTTTAGTAGGAATGTAACAAAATTACTGCAGTAAAGGAGGGGAAAAAAGAACCCCCCCCCCAAACTTTCTAGGAATACAGTTCTCTCTTCTGAAGAGAATCTAATAGGGTCTGACCCCAGCCAGTCAGCATTAATTCTCTTTCTTTAATAGCCACAGACAACTTCACAAACACTTGGATGCTGAATAAGCTAGATAAGCAAACGGGGCTCCCGCACAGTGGAGGGAACAAGCCAACCTTTGCCTACTGCCTTAGGTGCAAAGGGGCAGAGCTCACAGAGCACACACAGAGGATACTGGGCACATTTATGGAGATACCACCACTAAAGAGACTGAGCTACAACAAGCACTTTTGGCCACAGCCTGGGAATCGCAGTTTGAAACATTCAACAGACACAATAGCTTCAGAGGTTGAAGACTTGAGAACAAATGATAGCACATTGTCATCCCATTGATAATGTGATTTTTTAGGTCAGTGACTGTATCCTCAGAGTGCCTGGTGTGCGCCCTACAGCAGCACCTGGATCAACAACTGGAGCATGTTTTCCAAGTCCTCCTACGCTAGGAAGTAATTAAACAGGCATTTCAAAATTAGGGTAGCGTGTGGTATGGAGACGCTCCGTGAGCTAGAACTGGCAGAGTAGGGCGGCTTCAAAGCCTTGGCAATCAAGGTCAGATTTTCCAAAACCTGAAGAATGGAATGGTTCCGGCTTCTTTTTATTCAAGCAGAGCTGGTTCATACAAGTGATCCTATTCCTCTCTACTTACATTTGTAAAAGTTCAAAACCATCATCCTTTGTACTTCTAGGACCCAAGTTTCCAAAGCAAGGACAAAACTATATCCAGCAAGGTATGCTCTTGCTTTAAAATTAACTCTTGATGAAGAATGTCCGGCATTCAAAAGCTTGTCCAACCATCCCAGCTATGCAGTCGGTTCAATACAAGATATCACCTTAAGAAATTCTTGCCTCTTGCATAATCCCTGGACCATCACAGCTACAGCATCACTCTAACACTACTCCTAATAAAAGTCTGCATTGGCATGATATAGGAATACCTCATCATGGAAAGAGGTTAGCTCCATTACTGGCAGGAGAGGACATTAATTGTATTCTCTGGTCTCACTTGTGTAAATCACCACAGCTCCCCTGACTTAAAATGGAGCTGTGGTAATTTATTCCATCCGAGAAGCTGACCTTGTAGATTTATTTACCAGCGTCCTGGCACATGCTGTGTATCAGGAAGTAACAGAAGAACCCTGATTAAGTATTAAGTTGGCCAAGGACTGTAAAGCATCTGAAAGGACTTAAAGATTGAATAGGCAGCCCACCTGGCAAATGAGATTTCAAATAGGTGGGTGTGGTATAACAGAGGAAACATTAAGCTATTCACCCAGAAGGGATTTGAAATCTCACACGTGGAGGATATGAGCAACACTGCAGGCTAATTATTAAAACACCGCATGCACTAAATAGTCTATAGATAGTCCTGAGTGGGAGGAAGGCTCAGCAGACAAACAGGAAGACAATGTCTTCATCTCAAAGAGCACCCAGTCCCAATTAGGCAGGTATTTAGACCATGGATGGGGAGGGAGAAAACTGAAAATGCACAGAAAACATGTTCTGCAGGCATGGATCCAGCCAAGCTTCATCAGAACAGTAGTTAGGTTGTTCGACCTTGCTGCTGCTGCTGGTGGAAAGCTATTTCAGAGCCCGATTGCTTTGATGGTTAGAAACCCTTTTCTAGTTCCCAGCCTAACTTTATTCATAGCCATTTTAGAGCCACTAATAATTTCTACTCTCAGCAGAGAATAAAATAGCCTCTAAATGCATGACCTTGTACTTTATTAGTAATGAAGTGACATTCAGGAGGACACACTGGTTATTAAGAGCATCCATTTCCTCCTGTAGGATGTTTCAGTCCTCCTTTGCATTGACACCAAAAGCTTGTACCTTCTTTTTATGCCAAGATCATTAATTAAAATAAATAAATAAATAAATCCTTCAATAGCACCCACAAACATGCATGCACACAATTAGCTCCATCTTCAATACAAGGAGCTTCACTGGTAAACTCCCTTGTGCTTGATGTTTCCCTTTTCATCATCCCCCGTTGCCATCATCCCCCATCCCATAGTCAATTGTTCATCCATCTAAATACCTGCATCTCCACTTAATAATTTCCCATGCAATGGGGTTGCAAATATTTTATTCAAGTCCATATAAGAAAGGATTTTCCAGACACAGTAATCCAAGATAAATAATACGCTGCTATGGTTTCTTTGTTAAGCCTTTGTGCATTCTTTTCTTCTAAAGACAAGGATGTGAATGAGGAAAAGGATTACCCAAGTTCAGGGTGCAACTTAAGGGGGAGCTGAGCCCCCTATAAAGGACAAGACCCTCCCCCCTGTAAGACTTTAAAATCATAACCTGTGGGGGTAGCGTCTCCAACTGGATTGCTCCTTCACCTAGGTGGACTTGTTAAGCAATGAACCAGTTACATTTTTTTTGCAGGCCCCTCCAAAGAGTCAAAGTGTAATCTAAACCCTGCCCAAGTTGTATATGCTATTACCATCATCCTTCCCCTTCCCTCCACACCTCTTTTATATAAAGAGTTTCTATGTTTAACATCATCCAATAATAAGATACCACTCTGACTCCGTGGGTTTATTCGTGAACAGAACCTGCAATGCCACGTGCCAGTTTCCAGACCGCTGGGATGCGGGTCTCGGGTCTCTTCCTGCCATAGGTTGATGCTCCTGCACAAAGTCCTGCTTCTGGCTCAGCTAGGAGAATTTTCAAGGCCTGATTCAGATCAGCTTCAGGCAATTTTCACTTTTCCCCTAAGCCTCCTGACCTCCAAGACAGAGCTTCCTTTGATGATCAGCCTCTTTCCCCAATGCTTTTAAGTTTATTGCCTTTGAGGCCTCTTCTTGGGAAAGTGTTCCTAACCCAAAGTTGCCTCCATCCCCCTTTGCTTGGGATACAAGTTCCAGCTAATCCTGTACCACTGATACAGTAGGAGAGTCAAGCCTATGCGTACAGAAGGCAAGGGAGCTAGTTAATAGTTACGAGCGAAGGAAGAAGCTAAGTGTGCTCCATGTGAGATTAGAGACATAAACCAAGATAATCTTTTAGGGAGAAATATGAATACTACAAATTATATTTTAATCTCTTCATCTCCGGGGCCACGTTTTGTTTGTTCTGTACTATAGCTGGCCTGTTTCTCAGCATCGAGTAAAGTAACCTCTTGTGGAATATGAAGTCACCATTTAACAAATAATTTCAATGCGTTTGAGGCCCAGAAAGAGGTTAAATACATTTCAAACCAGCAACCCAATCACATAGATTTGTAGTGCTGCTTTCTAAATTCTGCAAAACAGAGCAAACAAGACCAAATACACTCAACATCTATTTACCAGCCCACAGAAACTATAACCACCTCTGCATTACCAGCTGAGAAAGCCATATGAAAAGTGATGAAGTAAATGCTAAGCCCTCTGAAATCCAAAAACAAGCCGTCAGTTGCAAAGTGTTCAAATTTAACTATGCAGCAAGCTAGTTCTTATTTTAGTAGACTGCAAATATGGTTGCAGTCAGAAGCTATTACCAGAGATGCCTTTCTCTCTGCTGCTGCCAGGCTGCAGTGCTTTGGCCTAATCATCTTATAAAGGTACCTGCCTTATCTCCTTAAGAGTGTTTCATTGACTGCTGTGTTCTGGTTTTTGGCCATTCAGCTCTCATCTCTGCTTTCTTTCCCATCAACTCAACTATGCTTTGATTTTTCCAAGCCAGCAAGGAGGCATAGCCTGATGCTTGCTCTCTATTACAGCCCTGTCACTGCATTGCTTTTGTGTCTACTGATACCGAGTATTTCTTGCTCTTGACAACCAAATAGAGGTCGGGCTCTCTTTTTCCTATTCCATCTCAACATTTTGAGTACCACCAGCCTGACCCTCCACTAGTTAATCTCTTTGGCCTCCGCCCAAACCAGTCTCTGGAGATGCAAGTCTTTTTCTTCCCATTCAGCAAGATTCACTCCTCCCCATACAGAGACTTTATTGCTGTTCCTTCAACTGGTGCTGTTCTTGTGGTCATTCACCCTTCACATTACAAGCTCCTGTGCCCATCTTACAAAGAGTCTCATCAGCCAGCCAGGGAAAAGCAACAATCTCTGTTTTTAGGTGACCAATCACAGTCCTTGCATTAGTCACTTTTACTGAGAGCTGCCATGGTGACTGGTGCATGTACATTAAGAAAATCCATTTGCCTCCAGATAATTGCTCAGCATAAAAAAAAAAAATAGACACCTAGGCTGGAGGGCACAGTAGAGGATCCATTATGAAGGTAGGGCACTGAGCAGGGCCTGAAGTCGTCTCACCTCTGTTCTCTGAAGATGGTCCTCCAGTGCCCAGGAAGCCTTCAAAAGTCTATCACAGGGAGAGGGTTAACCTAAACAGGGGGAAAAGACTCAAGTCTACTGCTCTCCAACAGCAACAAACCTTATGTCCACTTCCTCCTAGAGAGCCCTACCTGAATATTCATGAGCCCAGCTCTCAGCAAAACGAGGCAGCCAGGTTCACCCACATCATTCAAGAGCCCCCTTTTGCAGGGGGGAAAATAAATAAATAAAGAGAGGGATTTTACCTTTACTATTTGGACACCTACTTCCTTCTTGCAGCAGAAGTGTCTACCTTGCACTCCAGATGGGAGTAGTTGGAACAGATTAAATAGGAGTCCCAGATAAAGGCCAGAGTAGAGCAGGGAGGTGTCTCTCAGGGCGGATGTTTATACGGGAGCATCCTCCAGGTCAGAGATGTCTGAGTCAACAAGGTTTCACAATTACCAACGCCTTCCATTTGCCAGGGAACATGTGCATTCTCCTAGCATTTCACCACTAAGTCAAGAGAGCCATTTCTCCCTGCCTTTTTGCTCAGTTTACCATGTTTGGACAGTAAGCTCAAGAGAAAGCCAGCCTGGTACAATAAAGCAAGGGCCACTTCCAACTAGAAACCAGAAAGAAAAAAAAGGCTTAGCCTGCTGGCCTCCCCAGAACAGGCAGCCCACAACTTAGAGACTCAGGTACAGGACAAGCCACAGAGTCAGAGCTTTCTTCTACACTAGGAAAATATTCTCCTCCAGGACCGCTGTTTGGCTGAGAGGGGGTACAGGGTACTAATTTTCACACAGATACTTCTCCATAGCAAGACCTGAAAACACATGGCAAAGCAGGTAGTACCTCCTTCCACCACCCTGTACTAGGTAATGCCAAAGAAGAAATACTACATGTAGTTCTCACCAGCAAGCACACTAACCCTCATTTCCTCTTTTATACATGCCCCCACTCCCAGCCATTTAAAACCCATCAAAGATGCAATCCCTTTTCCCTCAAAAGGCAGCTTAGTGCTGGGCTTCTCTCACAGGTGGGACAAGTTAAGCTGATTATGAAGCTGGGCCCTTGCGGGGGAAAGAGGAAGGTTTGCCACCTGGAAGGGAAGGGGAAGCAGTGGGCAGGAGCCTGCTATAAAACAGGCTCTTTCAGGCTGCAGGTGCTTTTCCTTGTTGAAAGTAAAGGGTTGGTTAAAAGAACAGTATGTAGGGAAAGGATCTGATAAAAGGATAATTATTATAAAGAGTACAATGAAATAGTGGTAAGAGGTTGCTGGACAATATCACCACAATATTGCACGTAGAGAAGTTAAGTGGCATCAGCAGCAGAACTTGACCAAGAACCAAAGGGCTACATCACAAATAGGAGTAGACTCAGGTTCTTCTACCTTTAATACTGAACTCGGTTAGGTTTAATCTTTTTTGTGTTTTACCTACAACAACCTATCCTTCAAGGTTTAACATCATACTTGGAGCTGCTGAAAAAAAAATCTAATGTTGGCCTACCATCAAGAGACTTAATTAAAGGTTTTTGAGCAGTTTGAGCTCTGCAAATAGACAGTTGCTAGGGAAGTGCAAAGTACTATCATTATTATTATTATTACTAGTGCAGGCATCATGAACAGGTAATATAGGAGTTAAAGCAGGCAGGGGGCATGACTTGTTCTGCTTCCTCTTTGATTTCAGTCTTGCATAAAAGCAGTAGTGGAGGAAGGTGGTGATGGATCCTTTCTGTAACTGAAGACATGAGACCAGAGCACCACCTCCCTATCTTAATACTAGATGTTTTGGAAGAAGCAGAGCTTGTCAGAGTTGAGTCCTGTAGGTAGGAGGAACAGTGGGTTTCCAACTTGCTTGGCTATGTTATTTTACAGTAATGTGGATACAACTGAGAAGGTGAGTCAGTCTTAATGTTGTTAGCTTCATCAGCATAATAATGATCACGAAATCAGGTTCCTCCTGCCCTCTGTCATTAGGTTATTTACTTGTGGAATAGGTACATAAAGTGACAGTCATCAGCATCCTGTTGCAATTCCAAAAGTAATTTACAGGAGGTGAAAGGGGGGAGAAACCCTTGTAGACAAGGTCAGGTGCATTAAAGTCTGTCTTCATAGGCTCTTACCTGCAGGCCCTCAACCCAGCACTCTTTCCTGCCTGAAAGAGAGGGTTGGACCTAATGATCTACCAGGTCCCTTCCAACTCTAGAAATCTATGAAAATTGGTGAGATGGCAAGTTAGTGGTAGATCCCTCATCAAAAGAAAGAAACCAGCCATGAAGCTGGTACAGAATGGGATGAGATGACCCTAGGTACTATGAAATAACTGGAAGTTCTATTGGCAAACCATGGGTTTAGGTCTTCATCTGTCAACAGGACACAAAGAGTTTAGTGTTGCACAGAAAGTTGGTTCCTGATGTTGGGATTTAATCTTTCCTTTGTAGGAGAAGGGAGAGCTGTAGGGATGCCAATGCTGCCTTATGGGTAACCCTCAGATTTCCTTGCTCCTTCAGAGGATGGAACTGGATCTGCCTGGGCTTTGGTGTCTGTGGTTGATTATCTTCTGGTGACGGACACAAATGAGAGGTTTGTGCTGGTTCCTTCAGACCATGCAATATAACAATGATGCTTTTGCTGAGGCAGGTGAAATCCATTGAGTGGGTTTTGGGGTTTTTTTTCCCCCCAAAACTCAGCTCTGGATCCTCTGCATAATGAAAGCCCACTCCTTGTTCCTTGTATACCTGAAAACTGGAGAATGCTGAAAGACTTGCGATTTGGGCTGAAATGCTATTGTGAGGGCCACCGACTTGACCAACACACGAGGGACTGAACCACAGACTTTCACAGATGAAATTGTAAGGTGCTACATCTCAAACCAGGCCTCCTGGCTGGGACTATAATGGACTCCCACTAGGGAGATAGGGGAACCTGTAACATTCCCCATTAGCTTATGTTGTTCTAAGTCTAAACTGTGGTTTGTAGGTTGAGTGCCTAGAAGTTTGGCTGATTCACTTGCTTGTTTCTGGATATTCGGCTGCGTTAAAAAGCAGTTCTGGTTGCTGTGTAGCTTTTTACTGTTAGCAGAATTTGAGGGCATCAAAGGGGCCTACAGTTGAAATAAAAATGTCCATTCCCATTGGAAAATTAGCTTCTCCAAAATGGAGTTGTATTTGAGATGTCACAATTTCTTCTGATTTTATCACAGGCTTCATAGCTATTCCTCCTCAGTCTCCCCATCACTAGTTATGATCATGCTCTGGAAGAAATACACTGCAAAAGGGGAAAACAAATTAGCCTGCATTTTCCTGATGAGTCTGAAGATGTCTGTAGAGCTGGAAAGTTAATGAGGCAGAAGAGAACCTTTTCCAAATAGTAGGAGCTGCAGAGGGAAAATGCTTTGCTACAACCGTGGCCTAAATGTGCTAAGGGACAAAGATGGTGCTAAATGAATTTAGAGTGAATGGAGAATACTTTTGATTAAAAGCAGCCTGCGTGATGCCAAAAAACTAGGCAAACATCAGAAACTCGCCCAAAGAGGAGGGGCTAATCTGATGAGTGTTTTAAAAAGTTCACTTTTGATCTGGATCCGATCTTACAAAGAAGATTTTGATCATTTCTTTTGGAAGGGGGAGGGAGGAGGTAATTATAACCCAAACCTACCTTGTGTCATTCATGCAGCACACTCTGGGGCACCTTCTCCAATCTGTGCTGCCACCATGTGGTCACCTAATTGCTGTATATTTCGCACAAACACAAGTAATCTGCAGTCTCACATGGGTTCTCTGCTTGTTCACTACAACCTAGTTTTACCCCCTTGCACTTGAGATAACTCAGTTCGTCACCTTTTTATGTTACTCTATTTATATATCATCAGAAAGAAAACAGTTATTGAAAGGCATTTGCACTATGTTGTTATGATAAAAATGGGGAAAAAGAATGCAACACAGAGAAAACGTTCCAGGTACGTTATTGACAAAACTGGATTTTACAAAAATGCCTAATGCTTGAGTTAAAATTCATGGGACTAACAAATAAGGCTTTCTATCAGGTGAATTTACAGAGGTGAGCTGTTCTGCTTCTGCGGTCTTTACCCATCAACGTATTTGTGTTTCTCTCAATCATCAGCAATTCGAAACAAATCTGTGCTGTGAAAGCAGGAGGAAATAAAGAAAAAAGGCAAGCTAGCATTCAGGTAACAGTCTGCTGCTTATTAGCAATGAGGTTCAAATTCGAGATCCTTTCGGCTACGTGCATTTCTTCTCCCAACAAGCTTATCTCCACACAAGCTCAATAGGACTTCAACATGCAAAGTTTGCTTTCCTGGAGATATAAACATTCACAGATAGATATTCAGACCAATTGCAATATGAAAAGGTTGATTACAGCAAGTCACCCACCTCCTCAAAATCTCTGTATCAAAATCGTTCTTAGCCTATCATTAGGTCTATCATGTGAAGACCAACATTAACATTCAAGGATTCAGATTTTGAATGTTTGCAATTCAATCAACATCCTGAAATATTTGTATTCTCCTCTCTCCTGCCTTCCCATGTGTGAGCATCAGGACTGTACTAACTGATTTAAGCAGTGGCATTTCCAATGTGTCTTTGTATCGAGTTGTCTGGTCAGGATAGGTTGGGGCCCTATGTTACCAATATTATCTGAGAAATTCTCTCCACTGCAAATGTTCCTCTCTGTGGCATCAAATTAGATTAGAGCTGGGCATAAATGAGTTGTTTTCCATGGAAAGATATTGACTTGTTGGTAAAAACGTGAACATTTTCAGTCAAACGTTTGGTTGAAAACAGGAGGCTGTGATCTGGAAGTGCTGCTGTGGTGCCTCGTAGGAGGATGGTAGCACAAGTGCATCAGACACCCCCTCCAATGCTCCTCTACGGGGTGGAGCACGTGTCCCATGATGCATTCATTTTGTTTCTTGCTATAGCACCGTATACATCCTAGAAGCCCTTGGCTGTGGTGCATTATGGGAAATAGTGTACTGACAAATGAGGGCATGAGGCTCCTGAACTCCAGCCCCGGCAAGACACCACGGCATCATTTCCACATAGGTCTTTTTTCCAATGAAAAGTTGAAACTTCTTGTGAACTCCTGACGCTAAGCCCCATAGCTGACAGGCCTTTAGGCCAGACCTTGGGGCAAGCACTGATTATTTTAGGCATTTTTTCTCTGCCTGGCACTTCAGTGTCATAGTGTCAGATATAAAGGGAGGCAATTCAGGCAGGGGGAAGGCGCTTTAAAACTCACTTCTCCTGGAAGCGGGAGAGAGATGTGTCCCTGAAGCACCTTCAGTAGCCCTGAGGTAGGATGCTTAGACTCTAAATCAGCTCTTGCAGAATTAGAAGCACGCATGCACATGCACGCACACGCGCGCACACCAATCCCATCCAACCCTCAGGGGTATGGTTTACATCTGTCAAAAATCTGATGATACATTTAGATTGCTTACAACTCCTTGAAGCCCACTAGGGACCTTGTTACTCCAATCTAGTTAAACTGGGCAGCATGTCCTACTATGATGATAGGCAGCAGTACAAAAGCCGAACATAGGCCAAACATAATGAACATAATTTTAGTATCTACTACTACATGTTATTGCAAAAACAGTCTGATGAATTATGGATGCCACGTCAATGGGGACTTTTTTATTTCAGATTTCTCATCATTTTCAGGCTTTAAGGCACTCATCAAAAATACAAAAAGATACTTAAACTAACGGAGCTGGTACAAAATTTCTGCAGCACAATTGCACAGCGATGTTACAGGTTCTTTGGCGTGTTTTGGCATTTTGCATTCTCCAGTTCTCTTCCTGCCTGGGGTGACCCTTCTGACTCCCTCGGCTCCTAGGAGTCGGAGTTCATGAACCTCAATCAAGAGGGTTTTCCAACGGCAGTCAAAGGTCAGCCCTCAAGCACTTTGAAAACTTGACTGACTTATGGGTTTAGTCCATTACCATGGAAACATAGATGCAAGGCGCTATCAGCCAAACTGCCAATGTTGTCCTGAATTGTTGCACTTGATTTTGGCTTTTAAGGTGATGGGAAATAGAATATTGTTTCCACATTTCCGATGCAAAGATCCCGAGGGAATTTATGTAAGAGGGGTGTCATCCGCATCTCTTAAATCAGTGCATACCGTCCCACAGCAGAACTGCGGGACCTTTTAGCTGTGATATTCTGATATAAACGTCACTTGGATTTTATTTGTAAAGCATCATTCTTAAAATATTAAAAAATAAGAGCAGGGAGCTGAGATGCGCCATCTTCACTCCTCATCTGATCCATTTAAGAGGGCAGTATGGGAGCCTTGGTCACCTTTCTGCTTCCGGACCCCAAGTCCAATATCCATTTCTCCGCTGATTCTCCTGCACTTCTGGACACAGCTGTAACACACGAACAACAAATCATGGTTATCCAAGCAATTACCCACTGTTCCTGCTCAGTAAGCAAGTAAGATCAGGATGGCAGAACTACATATAAAGACAGAAATGTGATTAAACAGGTTGAGTAGTTTGTGCCGTTCTACCATATTGTACGACTTCTCATCCGTCACTGAGCAGAATGAAACGTGCCTGTTTCAGACACTGAAACATTTCACTTACTTCTGCAGTGCTGGAAGTACAAATGCAAAGTACTCAGCTGAACGGGCATGTGCTGTTGGGCTGCGTCAGCCTGGTACAGTCACTACCTGGATGAGATATCCCATCTGCACTTGTATACGGACTATGTTAGTATCATTGAAATGTTTCTCTGACTGTCTTTTGAGATAAACAGGAGGAAGAATGCTTTTATGGGCAAGACACAAGCTCAGAAGTCAAGTGTGGGGGTTCAGTCGCTGAGTTGTGCCGTGGTTTCCAGCATCAGCATCAGCATGTCATTTAGGGGCTGCAAGAGGTACCACCTATACCTGGGCTTGACCCATAAAGAGTGGCGGTAGGTAGGTGAAGCCATGCTTCTTGGGGAAGCAATCCAGACATGCCCTTAGATCCCCTTCTGCAAATTGGGGGTACAGGCATATTCCAGGCTTACAGGATTGTTGTGAAGATAGATACAACAAAGATGCTGGGGTCCATGCAAGCACCTTATCCATGTAGCCTTCCTAGTTCACAGAAATGTATGAAAATCTGACCCCATCCTACCAGGAAATCTCAGAAACCAGAAGTGCAATAAAAAAATCCTGCAAAAATATTTTTTTGTAGGCAGTCAAGATTTTCTGGGGCAGACCAACTCTCTTTTTGTAATGTTTGGAGTTGGCTATTATCTGCCTCAGCAGGAGCACTGTGTCCCTAAAACATTACTGTATGTAACTTGCTTTGAAATCCTTGGAAGGAAGTTGTCAAAGACACACAGAGCGCCAGGCACTGTGCATGCCCAGCAAAGCTTTGACTCCTTTATTTAATTAAGGTTTGATTTTTAGTTGTCAGCTATATAGTGCAAAGAAATAAAAACGGTTAGATTTTGAGAAGCATCTTTAGGGGCTTGATTGCTTTGAATTTTCCCCAGTTAGGCAGGTGGCTCCTGCTGACACTGCTTTGAAATCTGTACACTCAACAGATAAAGATGATACCTCTCAGGGTGCCCTGAAATTTAAAGCAGTTGCAGGTAATTAAATCAACTGTGACTTTGTGCTGTGGGCCATGATGTATAGCATCTTGCATCCAACTCCACTTGTTTCCTGCACTTCTGCCAACCCCCAGACATACCAGTAAGTCAGAGTGTAGTTTATGGCCACGATGAGAAGAGCAGCTGCATAGTGCCAGAAGAAGCACATGGTGATGAACATGATGTTGCCGTGGTCCTCTTCATTCCAGCCTGGGCCTCCCCATGGTGGGTACAATACAAACCCAATCTGATAGAATAAAACAATTCATTAGCACTGAGAAAAAAAGCATCCCTGCTGCTCCAGCCTCTCCTGTTGCTCCCCTTCACTCTCCCCCACAACAGGGCTTCACTCCGTGTTGGGGTAGCCTGACAACTACCCGAGAAGGTGGCTTGCTTTGGGTAAAGGCACTGGACTCGTACTCAGCAGGGATGAGTTTGGTTCCCAGCTTTGCCGTGAATCTTGGATTAGTCTGCAAAATGATGATACTAGTGCCCAACCATCCAGGCATGTTAGGAAGATAAATGTAAAGACTGTGAGGTGCTCAAAGTGTGGAGAAGGAGCGCCTAGGAAAACCCATCAAGGATGCTGAGCTGAGAGGCAGTATTCTCCAACACCACTGTATTCACAGAGACTCCACTTTGCAGGAAGCACATGACAACCTTTGAATTAGATTTATGTTCACGAAAGGAGATTCCCACACTGATCAAGTGGGAGAATGCAGCTACACCCTTGGCCTCTCTTGTGTTCCCTTTGTTCCCTTTGTCTCTTGTGTTCCCTTTGACTTACAGATGCATGTTAAATGCTTTGAAACTACAAGTGCACAAGGAAAACACATCCTTGGCTGTGTTTGCTTAGCATGCAGTGTTAAATGGTCACTGCAATATCACCCAGCAGCTCATGAGCCATTTTAGATCTGCAGGACTTTCAAACCTTTCACTCCATCAGGGGGATACCATAGGGTCCATTATATTCAATACTTTGGGAGAAACATTAGCTAGTACAAGCTTATGAAAACCTGGCAAAATTCCATTTGCTTACAGTGAGTAATTTCCCCTTTCTGTTTTTAGATGAGTGAGCAGAGAAAAGCAGTGATTTCATTATCAACCATCATAGGAAATGGCCTGGGGCTAACCAGTTTTAAGGGCAATTTTGCACAGCTGGGCTGTGAAGCATCTACCATAATCTTGCAAGATTATCCATTAGGGACAACTCATTTATTTGTGTGCAATTCATTTCCTCCTTGCACTCTTTCATTCCTCTCCCATCCTAAGGCTGAGCCCCAAAATGAAGCTCAGGGTGTTGAAGCAAAACTAACCTGCCAGAACCACGTTCCCTGAAGGATGGCGAGGCTCGCCCTAAAGAGCTCCAAGGTCACATTGTCCCGCAGGAAGACTTCCAGGAAGATGCTGACGGCCCCAGCAAAAATGGCAACAAGCAGCAGGGAGTGGATGTGCTGGTCTAGCATGGGGCGGTGAGCGACGTGGTAATAGAAGAGAAAACCTGTGGAAATCATTACGCATTCATCATAGTAGCAACCAACACTTCGCTCCCATGACTCTTTTCCCTCCATAACTCACAAAACAATTGTCCAGAAAAGAGAAGTTCCCTTAATGCCATTTGTAAAAACAGAAAGGCTGAAGAACATGGTCACTCGGGTGACCTGGCTGAAGACACCATACCAGTTCCCAGGATGTGACTGACCACCCTTCCCTTGCTATTGCATTCCTGATATGTTCTGTACCTCATTAGTTTCCTGGAAAACTGTAGATTGCAATTTTTTATAGCTAAACGCCTGCAAACAGGGATTTCGGTGTCCGCGTTGCGCCACGACAAAAGTCCTGTCACTCACAGGAGCCCCTGTTCTGAATTCCCCAACCCTATCGGGATCGGGAGAGGAAAGTAATCACAAGGAATTCCTAGATGCAGTGTATTCACCACAAATAAGTGCTTCGGTTTCACACTGTCATCCTCTTGCCCCGTTCAAGCCGAGAGAAACCTGAAATCCTGGCCCTGACGGTGCAGGATGAGAAAATAGTATTTGCGACGCAGTGAAGTCAGCAAACAGGCTGTGTGGATTTGCTGTGTGAGGAGCAAGCAAAGCAGGTGAGACTGACGGTGTCTGGAGTGGAATTAATTACTCTCTGGGGGCGCACACAGCACAGGAGCAGAGCTCGAAAGCTGTAATACAAGAGTAGCATCCACTAGCCCATTATTGTATCAAGTAAACTGAGCTTGTTTCAAATCGCAATGCCACGGTCACCTGAGGAATCCGTGCTACCCTCTGGCATGTCAGTAATTGCGAGGCAGTCGCTCCTGAAATAAAGGCAGACTCTTTAGCTCGTCTCTGACAGTTACAGCATGGGCTAGATTCAGATCGGTTCCTCAGGCACATAAAGTGGAGTTGGACAGGGTTTAACTATAGATGTTCTGAAGAGTGATTCAGATTGACCCTGCTCCCATAGACCCAAAACTCAGTAGGTGCCTAAATCCATTAGGCAGCTGCATTTTGGACTTCAGGCTTCCTAGGCATCGAGTTCCCATAGGTGGGACACCTCTTGGTCTCGACAACATGTCCTTATCCTGACTGGCATTGCCAGCTTCTGGCTAGTGACATTTCCAAGCCTCAAACTACTACTGACACGAAGCAAGTAAAGAGCATAAAGTCACTTGTATTCTCACCCCACCCCAACTAACCTCTCCACAGTCCAACACAAGGACTGTCCTGTACTGAGGGTGAGAAGG
Organism: Caiman crocodilus; assembly: GCA_030014935.1. Lineage (NCBI taxonomy): Eukaryota > Metazoa > Chordata > Crocodylia > Alligatoridae > Caiman > Caiman crocodilus. The sequence goes on from JAGPOW010001661.1 coordinate 7,698,491, forward strand.
CTGATATGCAAAAGCCCGATGGCAGACGTTCCCTTCTTATTATATGCAGTGGCTGCACTTTTTGCATCTCACTACAGATGGCCCTCCACTGACAACCCAGGCTTAAATGCACTCTAGCACGGGGAAATGCAGAACAATATCTACCAGGCCTCCTGCTGCCCATGCTTGCTTCCTCCCCTGCAGCTTCTGCCTCCCCATCCAGCCTCTTTCTTCCCCATCGCTGTCAGGTACAGCTCAGCTCTGGCTTGGGCTGGGGTTTCTCCCAGGCACCGAGCTCATGCAAAATCCTTTCCCTGCTCAGTCAGTCAGCATTGCCCACACTCCCACACTGCCCAGACACTGCTGCATGGCAGGGTGAGGGCTTACTTTCCATGTGCACTGCTCTGGGACTGAGTGGTCCGAGCAGTGTCTGACGGTGCAGTGGGGAGAGGTAGAGACTAGGGAGAGTTTGTGAAAAATATGCAGAGACGGAGGGGAACGGGAGGAGGTGCAAAGGCTGAGGGTGGCAGGGTGTAGGTGTTGGCGGGGAGGGAGGAAAGCTGCAGAGGGAAGAAGTGGCTGAGGCAGAGGGCAAGGGAGCCACCTAACCTCCCTACCCCAGCTTTTTTTGCCGCACCATTGGGCAGGAGGAATTCAAGACAACTCTCCAATACCTATTCCTATACCTGGTAAATAATATTTATCCATTTTCCATATACAGCATCTAATTATATAGGGGGTAATCTTATATTTGAGTAAATATGGTAATTAACAGTTTATTCCAGTGACTTTTTGTGTCAGTTCTCCTATCCCTTAGTCACTAGTGAGATAAGAAGAACACAGTTATTAAAGAGCTTTATTATACTGGCAGGTAGAGATTTTCAAATGTGGCTAGAGGATATGGATGCATAGATATACAGTTCCCATTGGTTTCCTTGAGAATGTGTCTAAATCCTCTAGGCCACTGGTGCCCATCCTTTCTGGCTCATGGGTCAGATGAGTGAGGTGCAGCTGGTCCACAGGCCACGTCCAATTTGCAGATTAACTCGTGCATAGATTTGGGACCCCACACCAAGTCCAACCCCACATGCTGTGGCCCACCCACATGCTGATTCTGGTGCTGCATGCCGAGTCCCACCCCACGCACTGAGTCGAGGACCACCAGGAAGCAGCCACGTGCCAGATCCAGCCCCGTGTGCTGGGATGCTACTAACCTTCAACAAACACAGCAACAGAAAGCATGAGCCGATCTAGTCCCAGGGGCAGTTTGAGTGGGGAGTACGAGAGCACATCCACAACGCCCGAGATCCCGTAGAACAGATACATGGTTGTGTGCTGCCAGTTTGCTAGCTTCACCCAGCCGTGTTCCTGGCTGCTGTACAGGTGCATGTGGGGACCATCGGGGACAAACTGCTCAGCCAGCATCCCTGGAGAAAGACACGCAAAGAGTGACACTCACATGTAGATACAGCGCAATACATTGCAGCTGGGGAATCCGTTTCACAATCCTTACCTGCTAAGGCAAAGATGATTTTGACTGCCCCTTCAATGACATCCAGGCGCTGGTAGCAGTGGTTTCTATGGCACTTTCTGTTCAACTGCTGGCTGAGATACTTGAATGAATATTTCACAGTCCACCAGAGTCCAAAGAACAGGAAGAAACTGCCCGGGAGGGCATGACCTTTGAAATTTGCCATCTCAGCCAACTTCTTAGAGCTAAAAGGCAAAAAAATCCAGGGTAAGGCTTGACCTCCCTAACAATGCCAAAAAGCACTGCCTGAGCACTGGGGGGGAAGGAACAAAACCAAAAAAAATCCCCCCCAAATTTACTTTTACATTATTTTAGACTCCAACATTTTGCTGCTTTTGCATTTTAAATAGCTGCTGCACCACAGGCCCATTATCCAGAGCCTGCATGGTCCCCACGCAGCCGACAGAAGCAAGGTTTCCTCTGGCTGAACTCACTAAGCTTCGTTCAGTGACAGATAAATTTTGTGTATCGTGGTTAGTATGAGACAGAGCTATTTTCAGCAGGATGTGCTGGTTTGCACCAGACTTGATTCTCTGAAATCAAGAGGGAATTAATTTCCTTTAAAACTGAGCAATATCCCTTTGGACTTGGAAATGAAGACCAAGAGCTAGCAAGGACAGAGACGGTTGACGCGAAGCAGAGACTCCACTAGGTATCCTGATAAGAAGACAGCTATCTGTGGGCTCTGTAGAATAATTGATGGCAGCAAATGAGCTAGAGCCTGTGGTATATATGCTGTGTGTATGGTAAAGTGATGTATCCTTATCACAAGTGACAGCAGGCAAGAAGCAGAAACAATTTACCTTGTTTATAGCCATGGTAACCCACCATACACCTTAATTGCCTTGCTAGCAATC
>JAGPOW010001661.1:7719753-7786372 GCA_030014935.1 Caiman crocodilus
ATAATTTTTTCAAAGACTTTGCCAAGGATGGAGGTGAGACTGACTGGCCTATAGTTGCCCGGGTCCTCCTTCCTCCCCTTCTTGAAAATGGGGACCACAATGGCCCTTTTCCAGTCCTCCGGGACTTGTCCCGTGCGCCACGAGTGTTCAAATATTCCCGCCAGTGGCTGTGCAATGATGTCGGCCGGTGCCTTCAGCACCCTCGGATGGAGCTCATCCGGGCCTGCCGACTTAAAGGCATCCAGTTCCTCCAAGTGACTCTGCACCATCTCAGGGTCTACGCATGGAAATCTGGTGCCTTGCCTCTCTACAACCCCAGTGAGTGAGTTGTCTTGCCCCTTGCTTAGGAGCAGTGAGGCAAAGAACTCGTTGGAGTTGAGCCTTGTCCCCCCTGTTCGTCACCAATTGTTTCTGCCCATTTAGCTTGGCCCATCTAACTGCCTCCCTACAAGCGCGAGCAGAGGAGGTATATTTGTCTTTGGTGATCTCTCCCTGTTTCCACTTTTTATGTGCTCCCCTTTTGGCCCTTAGGCTTCTCTGGATTTCTCTGGTCAGCCAGGGAAGCCTCCTGGGCCCTTTCTCTCTATTTCCTCGCATCAGGATCGTCTCCCTTTGTGCCCAAAGGATCATTTCCTTAAGGCATAGCCACCCTTCCTGGGCTCCCATCACTTCAAAACTCCTACTCTGCAGTGCATCCTTGATGAATCGCCTGAGTTCATTGAAATCAGCTTTCCTAAGTCTAGCGCTTTCACCCTACTAGTTACCTTGCCCACTCAACGTCTTATGACGAATTCTATTATTAGGTGATCACTGTCCCCTAGATGGCTACCGACCTGTAGGTCCCCTACCATGTCATCTCCGTTGCCAATACCAGGGCCACTAAGGCATTCCCCTAGTGGGACCGTGTACCTCCTGTGTCAGGTGGAGGTCCTGTACACAGGTTAGAAACCTACGTGAATGGTAGGACTTCGCTGTCTGCATCTCCCAGCACATGTCTGGGTAGTTTAGGTCCCCCATGACTACTGCCTTTTAGCTTTTATGGTCTCCGAGAGTTGCTTCAGGAGCCCTGAATCTAGTTCTTTCCCTTGGTATGGGGGTCTGTAGCAGACCCCTACCACCGAATCCCTTTCTCCTTGCCCCCCATGTAGCCTAACCCATAATCCTTGTACTTCCTCATCCTTTGATTCCGTCTTGATGAGGGTCGATGTATATTGCTCATTGACACAGAACGCAACTCCTCCCCCTTTCTTCCCCATCCTGTCCTTTCTGTACAGCCTATAACCCTCAATGTGTACCGCCCAGTCACGGGACAAATCCCACCAGGTTTCCGTTAGCCCTGCTAAGTCCTAGGTGTTTTCTGCAAGCAGGAGCGCTAGTTCATCCTACTTGTTCCCCATGCTCCTAGCATTAGTATATAGGCACTTGAGCCCTGTGACTGGCACCTTTGCTGCCTCCCTGCTCCGAATCCCAAGGGACCCCTTATTTCTTACCTTCTCATTGCTTACCTGTGCTGTGCTGCTGGCCGCCCCATGGCTTGCAGGTTCCCGATGTTCTCCTTCTTCAGGCTGGGCTGTCCTTGTGGGTGCCACATGGCTTGTTACTTATAAAGAAATGAATGTGCTAAAGAGGTAATGCTTTGCAAGCCTGTAGCATCTTTCAGCTAAATAGCTTCAAGTCCTAAATAGCCATTCGTCAAACCTCACAATCCCAAAAAGGTAGGCAAATATTTTTGGACAGGAGCTTATAAAGGACAAAGCACTAGTTTTACAACGTATCTATTATCTACATCTTGATAATGTATCTATTATTCCTGACTCCAAAATAATTTTGGGTTCTGGTCCAAATGCAGAAAGGAGAGTACATCAAGCACTTGGGGCACTTACACACATGCAGGGAAGCTGCTCTGATGTGCTGTAAATTCAGCGTGTCGGAGCAGAGTCGATTAATCGGGTCTGCTGGAGCACGGAAATGAACACGCTACGGCAGCCTCCAGCATCATGTGTACCAGCGTCCCCGTGCTGAAAAATGGCAGCGGGCGAGCTTGAGTTCAAAGCAGCCCACCATCATTTTTTCAGTGTGTGGACACTGCTACATGTGATGCATGGGCACTTTTAATTAGTGCAGCTCACTAATTAAAGCACCCCTCCCCCCTCCCTCCTGGAGCATGTCTATGAATCCTCTTGGTTTCCACACCTCTTTGTTTTTGTTTTTCTTGTCAGTCGACACATATCACGAATGAACCAAGAACACCTCTTTGTGGCAACACAGAGGAATAGCAGGTTCCCAGGCCCGCTGGATTTCCCAGGCCTTGCAGCCTGTCAGGAATTCTTTATACAATAAAGAGGAGGCAAAAAAATTGTTTTGGGGCTTGCTGAGCTCTGTATCATGGAACTGGGAAATTTCCTTTTGATAAAGTTATCAAAAAATAAGTGTTTAAGGGACTGGAAATATTGTCAATGGTGACATTCACTTGTGTTCAGACTGATCCATGATGTATCATTTATAACAGAGTCTCCCTAATTCCCAGCGTATGCACTGCTTGGGAAATTGGACTAATTTTGGTCCCAAGTCTAAAATGGTTTCCTGTAAAATCTTTACACTTGTTTTACACATTAAGTCCTACTGACAGTTCTCACACATCCCGCCAGTTCAACAGAGCTGGTGTGTCAAATGTGGAAAGCACTGAGAAATGGCCACATACACTTTCTTATTAAAATGGATGCATTGCTTTTGGGAATCTAATCACAGCTGCTGACTTCAGTGCTATGAAGTCAGGCCTCAGTCCTGGAGATATTTAAGCATATATGTAAAGTCATGCACATGTGGAAGGGCAGTGGAAGGGTTATGGTTGATCACAGCGGGGTTATGGTTGATCACAGGGTGAACATGAACCGTCCGTGCGACACTGTAGTCAACAGAGCTAATAGCATACTGGGAGGCATTAGCTGATGTGTCGCGAGCAAGGCTAAGGAAGTGATACTTCCTCTCTACTTGGTGCTGGTGAGACCCCAGCTATAGTACTGTGTCCAGTTCTGGGTGCTGCACTTTAAAAAAAGACATGGAGGATCTTGAAAGGGTCCAGAGACGAGGCACAAGAACAATCAAGGGCCTGGAGGACAAACCTTATGAGGAAAGACTGAGAGATGTGGGGCTGTTTAACCTGGGGAAGAGAAGATTGAGGGGGATTTGATGGCCATCTGTAAGTATGTAAGGGGTGAATATTGGGAGCTGGGAGAAAAGCTGCTCAGTAGGGCACCCTAGAGAAGGACAAAGAGCAATGGCCATAAGCTGCTAGAGGATGGCTTCAGGTTGGATGTAAGGAAGAACCTCTTTACGGTAAGGGTGACCAGAATCTGCAATAGACTTCCCAAGGACGGGATGCAGTCCCCAACCTTGGGAGTCTTCAAGAGGAGACTGGACGGACACCTTGCTGGGCTCATTTGATCTCAGCAGTGTTCCTGTCCAGAGCAGGGGGATTGGATTTGATCTTTTGAGGTCCCTTCCAGTACTTAATTTCTATTCTATGATTTAAAAGCTATTCTGCTTTTCACACTGGCTGCTTTCAGAGAGCTAGTGCAGTTCAGGAAGCAGGAGCTGGGTTCTGGGAAGTGTTATGTATATCTGCACCATGGTATAAATAGTTTCCACAAAAAATGGATGCTGGCCTTCTGTTCAGTGAAAGGGGCTGTAGTAGGAAAGCTGTTCACTGAGGCAGTAAGTTGTCACTCGCCATTTCCCCTTTTGATGATTATTATGGGGAAGGTGAAGAATATGGAAACTTGCAGAGAGCTACAATTTCAGCTGCTTTTCCTGTCTTCTTTCCAATGCTTTCTGTTAGCCCCTTGCACCTTCATTCCTGCTTAGTGGAAGCTTCTCTCAATTCCTGCCACTTTTAGTCAATCTAGAGCATAGCTCAAGCAATGAGGCATATCATGTAGCATAGACACAGAAAAAGCAGCTGGAGCAGGCAGGGCCTGATGTCCCTCAGGGCAATCAGTTTTTACCTTTAAAGAGTGAATAAGTGTAACAGACAGGGGGTGCATCTACACAAAATGCTAACTGCGCAGTAGCCTAATAACACTGTGTAGTAATGAGCTGGGCACAACCCATGTTGATAAGCTACTATGCAAGTTAGCATGTACTGCGCAGTTAGCATCCAAAAAAACCCCATGCGCCAGTGCTACTGTGCAGTAGTGCCAGTTATAGTGCATTGTTTTAGTACTTAGTTATCACAGTACTAAACTTAATGCACAGTAACTGTGGCTCATTAATGAACGTGTAGACGCACCCAGATTTGATCAAGTGATTTATTTGCAGGGTGTACTTGATGTCAAACAGTATATTGGGCTGCGTTTGCACTATAGTTAAAGATCTCCCTGCAGCATGTGCAGGCAAGCTAACCTCAGTCTAGGTAGCACAAGTAGTAATGCAGCAAAGAAGTGGAAACACAGACTTTAGCGTGGGCTGTACAAACATGTTGGGGACTTTGGAAACTTGCTTGGGTCACTGATCTGTGCCTCTCCATCCTCACTACTATAAGTATCTAAGATAGCCAAATTAAAGGCACCGGGTATGTGCAAACGCACCTTTGATTGCTACGTAGAAAGAGAACAGACTAGTGGCATACAAATTATGAACACTAGATGGTGGCAGAAGCTTATGAAAACCTTCTATCCTTCTGGAAAAAGCCTATGACTGAATGTTGCTGCGGGATAGGTGCTTATATAGGGCTAGAACCTGCTCTGAGCTATGCCCAGTTAACATAAATCCAGCTGAACTGGAATCTGGCCCAAGATGCTGATGAAAGTCCACTTGCGTCACTCTTCCCGGAGAAGCTGGTCTTGACTATGACAGAGGCACAGAGTGGACTGGACTGTAATGAAGGAGCTGGGCATCAACTTTTAAAGCAAATGAAAAGATACAGGAATAGTTCTTGCCATCACATACTTCTCAGATCATGGGACTGGGATGGAGGGAAGAGGCACACCTACCAACTAAATAACATAACTGAGGGACAAGAAGAGAAGTTAGCATGTGACCATTAAGGAGCAGTCAGGAGCAATAATAGTTAAGTACTAGGCCTGTGCAAAGCAGCTAGTGTTCACTTCGGATTCAGATTCGGCCAATTTGGGGGGACAGTGATTCGATTCGGTGATTCGAGTCACTGTCCCGATTTGATTCAGCTGAATCTGATTCGGAGATTCGGCTGCTGCCAAGCCCGTCCCCTGTCCGCTCTCCCCAGCCTGGCAATGGCTGCCCCGCCTGCCCCAGCTCCCAGCTCTTGGGGAAAAAAGCCCCATCTCACCAGGTGCTGCCGGGCGGAGGGTGTTCCCCGCTGCCCCCACAGACCCCCAAGCTCCTCCTTACTCCCCCAGCCCACCCATGGGTGCCCTACCTGGGCCAGCTCCAGCCCTTTAAGAAAGAAAAAACCTGAACAACGCCCCGCCCCCCCGACTCACCGTTCCTGTCACCAGGACCCCCTCGCCTCCCCACACTGCCCTACGCCAAATGAGAGGCTCTGCATGAGCCCCCTGAAGCCCCAAGGCCATTGCAGGAACGGTGAGTCCCGGGGCTTTTCTTGGTTAATTTTTTCTTAAAGGACCAGAGCTGCTGGGGGAGTGAGGGGAGGTCGGGGGGGGTCAGGGGACTCATGCAGAGCCCCCCATGCAGTGTGGGGCAGTGGGGATCGCCCCCCACCGGATGACAAGCCGTGGGAGCTGGGTACTTTAAAAGGAGGTAGGGCAGCCATGGGGGAGATGGGGGAGCATGCAGGGAACGGGGGGCTGGCAGGGGTCCCCCCATGTTCCCCGCCCCCTTCTCCCACCCCTACTTACCAGCTTCGAGTCCAGAGATTTTCCGAAGATTTGGAGAGCTTTGAATCGATTCAGACCTGTGACTTGGTCCCCTGATTCAATTCAGATTTCGAAATTCAGCCACCGAATCGAGCCGAATATGCTCCAAACTGAATCACCACCTGAAGCTTCGCACAGCCCTAATAAGTAGCTCTCATCCACCCTCAGGAAAAAAACTACCTTCTCTTCTTTGTCCAGAGGTTCTTGCGTAAGGGTGTCTCGTTCCTCCTGCTCTTTTTGCATATTTTGGAGGGATTGCGTTAGGATGCCTAATGGGGATCCCAGTGGCCCTAACCCTCCACCCCCTCCCTCGATCTAGTGAGTGCTAGTGAGGAAAATTGCACACGAAAAAGCAAGGCTAAAAACATGCAGAGCGGGGGAATGAGCTGCTAGATCAATGAGAGCTCTGCTGTTACTTCTGTTTTATAACAGGAGCGGGACATGAGAGAGAAATGTGTTGCTGTGCATCTTGTTGGCTCCATGAAGATCAGTTTAAGTTTGTCTCCTAAGGAAGACCCATTCTCGGCCCATGTCCCACTCCTGTTATACCACGGGGGTGGGCAGTGTTTTGGAGCAGGGGGACGCTTCAATGGAGCTCAGCTCTGAGTACGGACTGCTTTCAATGTGTCCCCACTGCCACCAATGCTACCCACTGTCATCATTGCCACCGCAGTCAGCACTCCTGCCCACAGTGCTGCCGTGGAAGACCACCTAGCCACCACACAGGTGAGGACCCCCGCTGCAGAAACGCTGATAAGGCCCCTTGCCACACAAGTGTGGCCTAAGCCCCCCAGCTCCATGGGTGGTAGGTTGCTTACCCCAGTCCTGCCACAAACGCTTGACGGTAGGGAAGGAGATGAGCAGGAGACTTGACACCAGAGATGACTAGAGAATGCCAGTTCCATTTTGAAGCGACTTCCAAGCAAACATTCAAACTGATTTTGTCCCACAGGACAGAGACCAAAACCTTTGCAACATTTTTCACAAAAATGTGCCAGAACATCCGCTCTCTAGTCTAGTCTAATCTGGGGTTTTTGCTTCATATCATATGAATCAAATTGAGCAGAGACTTAAGCCAGGGTCTCATGCCTGAGACCAGATCCCTAAACCTCTCCTTGACCAAAGCATTTAAGCTTCAACAAAACTGCATATTTTAATGAAGTGAAACATTCAATACAGCCCTCCTGGAGATTTATGCAGGGGAGTGCATTTTACCTGACTGGTGCCCACACATATATTTTGCACTCCTTCATGCTGGAACGAGCCGTGCTTCGACCCTCCTCTGTACACCCAGACCTGGGCTCGTAAATATTATCTCTCATTCCCTGGAGTCTGAGAACAGCAGAGACTCCCTATGCCTGAAGGAGGATGATAGCGCTCGAAAGCTTGCAGAGAACTTTTTCCCAATTACTCAGCTGATCTAATAAAAGATATCACATCTACCCAACGAACTTTGCCTAATTATCCTTAATACACTGCAGCATGGGGTCACACATGCTGCTCCGCTAATGGCAGTAAGACAGATTGCCGCACCGTGCACATCAGCGTATCTGCTTTCTTTCAGGCTAAGCCATTGCTCATAAAAGTAAGAAGTAGCCAAAATCTACCTAATTTAGGGCTTTGGCTTCTCGCAAGATGCTAATGTCTTCAGTAAATCCCCCTGCCCCTTCTGATTCTCTGTTAGCTTTATGGAGTCTCTTTACAGAAGCTGCAGCCCTTTTGTTATAAATATAACAATTTGTAAACAGTAAATCGTGCCTCTTGCGCCTATACAGCTCATTATGCATGCTGCCGTCCCCCCATTTTCTCTGATACGATCTACATTCCTTTTAAAAAGTCCGTGATATTAAGAACTGCAAGCACAGCACCCATTTCCTTGAATGCTATGTTATCTGCAGGTGCCAGATACGCACAGGCCAGCAACAGATGAGATCCAAACCACCCCTTGGAGAAATTTAAGGCTGGAAGCACAAGCTCTATAAGGAGCTCGGCTTGGCCGCCTCCCAGCTGCAAAGCTGCTTCAGATACAGACTGTAGCTTCAGCCTGTGCACAGGACTTGTGGAGCCCATAAGCACAAAGCTGACGGGGGTGGAGGTCCTTTTTGCCACAAATAAAAGTCAATAGAAGCTCTGCTTGCAGGACTGGACTGAAATGAGCACTGTTTGCTTAGTTTCTGGTGCATGTGATGAGTCTGGGCAATACCCGAAAGCTGCATATTGAAATGCACAGCTGTGCGAGGGGCTGCCACCACTAACCTAGATAGGGTACAAAAGAAACTACATTTCTTTTCAGGTTGGACTGAGAGACAATCTGATGGGTGGTGTTGCAAGCACTGTCCTTAAACAGAAGCAGGTAAGAATGGAGCGAGGGACGAGTCTGTGCCTTTAAAAAGAAATGGGGGTGAAGAAGTGGGGTGGCGTGCTTCTAAGAGCTAGGGAAAGCAGAGAGAATGCAGCAGCATGCTTTTACAAAGAAATGAAAGGTGGGGGTATAAGACGCGGTGCTTTTGAAGAAAAGAGGGCGGTGGGGGAACAGGACGCTATGCCTTTACATTCTTTGGACTTGGTTACTAGCTCGGGGTTGTAAAGGTCTCATTTTTAGACCAGACTTCCACAGCATCCACTGAGACACAAGGGGCTTGCTAATTAGGCTGAAAAACAATAGGCCAACCCCCCGCACCCGCTACCTACCTCCCTCTGCCTCCCATTCCACAGTATTGTCTGGGGGCTCAGGTTACCCTGCGAGTCTGTAAACAGTGTCTAAAATAATTGCACAGTTGTCACCATAGTGCAGGGGGGCTATTTTAAAACTCTGGCTTAGCCCAAAGGGCCAGGGGGGATTCTGGCAAGGCCCAGCTGTCCGAGCCCAACACAAATGGACGCTTCAAAGTACCACGCAGGGTGTCTCAGCGCCAGCCTGTCCTGACCATTAGAGCGGGGAGGAGGGAGCAGGGCGGGTGGGCGAGCAGAGAGAGCCTATGCACTAATGGTGTTTTGACGTATTGTTTCAAGAACAATTCCTGGGGCTCAGGAGCTTTAGGAAGCAGCTGTTAGGAACCTGATGCAGGATGATGGAGGAGAGGGAGGGCTGGGGTGGCGGCTGCTGATTAACGGGAGGTCTAATGTCTTATCACATGATAGCCTCCCACCCATTAAACAGTTTAATAGAAGCGTAGACATGCCGCTGTCAACAGGCCTGCTTTGAACATGGAGCCGGAGGAGGTGGAAATGCACTCCCAAGGCCATGGGTGGAAGTGTCCCTACCTAAGCAGTGAGGGGAGTGCTGGCGCTAACCAGACTGGCATGAGGAGCTGTACATGAGGAGCACAGGGCAAGACTCCCTGTGCATGCCTGCAAGCAGCCAAACAGAGAGTATCACGGTGCTCAGAAGCTGGAGATTTGCAGCTAGACCGAGAAACGAGGAGAGATGAGCCAGCTTGCCAGCTCCTAATGCAGCCTGGGTACAGGCCACCTCATACAGCTGCATTCTGGCCCTTCCTTGCACAGACCCGTTCTTCTCTCTCACAGGGCCTCAGCTTTACCTACATGGGTCACTCAGTTGCCCAGGTTCAGGATATGGCTGTATTGCAGTCACTCCTGGATGAAAAGACAGAACCAAGCTAGTTTTAAGTTATCTAGCTCAAGAACGAGTAGCAATCTAGCCACAGCAGCATGGAGCTCGGCATAAGCTAATGGCCCAAGCGTTAACTCCTCTTCTCAGGTGGATTTTGGAGCCTGCGCCGAGTTAGTATAATTCAGATATGTCTAGATTAAATGGCAGTCACAGCAGCAACCAAAATGTAGGCATACACTTAGGCCTGGAGCAACTGTGTTGACTTCAAGACGAAAAAGGCATCCCATTTTTACTCTGTGGAAATCAGTAGAGTTGCATAACAGATTTGGGAAAGATTTGGGCTGTGATTAAAGTGAAGTGTTGTCTACAAACTTAGATCAAAGAAAAGGAGCAAAGTCAAACTAGTCCTTGATCCCCAACATAATATAACTTTAAAACTAAGATCCCCTATCCCAGATGGCAAGAGCAGCTGGGTTGACTGCAGTCTTGTCCCCATGGGGCACATCCCATCCCACCCCAAGCCATTTCAAGGTGGAGTTAGAGGCAGAAATGATCCTTGAGTCCTGTCCTCCCCAGTGACACTGGAGGGCTGTTCTCACCAGAGGTTCATCTCACAGATTTAAATATCTCAGGAGACCTTTGTGGTGTTTCACCCAAAAGGTAGCCTTTCACCAAGTTAAACACCCCAACATTGAAGAGCGCCTCCTCTTGGCTTTTTTTCCAAAGCAAATCCCCACCTCAGCAGTTTCAAAAACTCTCCCATGGGAGTGTCCACACATTCATTAATGTGCCGTCATTACAGCACATTAAGTTTACTACTTGGATAACCAAGTACTAAATCAATGTATAGAAACTGGTGATACTGCACCATAACGCTGGCTCATGTTTTTTTTCTGACGTTAACTGCAATGCATGGTAGCCTAATACTATTGCCCAGTAGCATATTAGCATGGGTTTTAACCGGCACACTCCTGTGCAGTGTTATTAGGCTACTGCACAGTTAGCTTTTTGTGTAGTTGTACCCCATGTGTACTTCTATTGCACTGCATAGGGAAAGGGAGGACTTGGAAAGCCCAGCCAGAAGATCCCTGTCTCTGGGATGGTGCCAGGGGAATTGCGGCTATGTGGAACCATTGCAACCTATAGGGTAGCTGGACATCTCCATGTCCTCGCATGGAGAGATGCAGTTCTGTAGAGCCCACCTCCAGCAGCAACCCCAGGGATGCAGGCATGGTAGGCAAGGAACATTTTATCGTTAGCTAGTTTCTCTCCATCTCCAGTTCCATATTTGCAGTCAGCCTATGGTAATTCTCTCAACAGTCTGAAGCTGACATAGCAGACTGGAGGATGACAGATTGGATTTGTATTAGCTACAGGTGAGAAGCTGTGCCCAAGACTGAGCCCAGGAGCGATCTTTGCTTTTAACCGGAGAACCTTTCTCATCATAACTTAACTTTCAGGCTCGTAGTTACTTATGGTGGCCCTGAATCTTGAGATGTGGGGAACTTCCACAACTCCTATTGCTGTCCCTGGGAGTTGATTCAGTAATCCTCAGAGGGAAGAGGTCAGCTCTAAGAAATGTTAGAAATCCTTTTTTTTTTTTTTTGAGGCACCTGCATAGAGACAGCCCCAATGGGTCCCTCTGGCTCCCAACTAATACAGACTGTGCCACCTTTGCTACCACATAGGGGCTCGCTGTATCCTGTCTGTCTTATCTTTATCTTGACCATTCCCTTATGCTTCCAGTCCAGGTGTTCTGGAAAGAAAAGCAACTCAATCATATACTTCCCTGAAATGACTAGTTGCAAGAAGATAGGAGACAGACTGCCTGGCATTTCTCCGAGAAGGGATCAGGGAGCTATTTCTGTAGGGAAGATTATGATTACCCTCTTCTCTTTGTATAAATGTCCTACCTGCTTGAAAGCAAGAAAATAAAATAACAAGGGAAACACCACAGGAGCTGTGAGCCTCAGCTCTCCCAGCTTACAAAAGCTGGGACATGGGACACAGTGCTAACAGAGACCTAAGTTAAAGGTAACAAAACATTTCGGGTTTCTTACGTAAGTTCATGTTGCGGGATCTCTCCCAAGAGTGCCAGAGAAACTCTTCCGAGAGTGCAAGTGAAAGATGGTTCAAGTGTCTTTCAGCTCTGAACTAGATCAGTCCCCATAGTTGAAGTGGGAGGATGGCAGATGTGTCTTGAGCACAGCAGGGACCCGTCAGGACTGAAAAGAACATTTGAGAGCTGCCACTGGAAGAGAAGAAAATGAAGTTAGTTTAGGAGATAAAAAATGGCTACTCTATAACTTCAATTGCTTTCCCCTGCAATAGCAAAAAGGGTCAGGCCCCAGAAAGGCATGCCGGGAAAAGGACCATTCTACACTACAGAGAAAGTGAGTAGAGAAGACACAGTTGTAGGAAGATGTTATTGAGGAAACAGCTGCTTCTGCAAGCCACCACTACCTCCCATTGTTTCAGTGGGATGTGTTACTCTCTTAAAAACTTTGCTATGATATTATCCTTCCGCAGTCATTACCTATTCAGTTACTGGCTATCTATGGTGGTGCGGGGAGGAGAAGAGACACAAACAATTTTGCACATAGGTCTTGATTCTGCAAGGTGTTTGAAAGCAGGCCACTGATCCTGCATGGGCAGAACACTACTTACAGGCTATTTGCTACAGGACTAGGCCCTTGCTTGTAAAGTCACTTAACAACCTAGAGGACAGAAGGTGCTAAATACATGGAATAAATCAATCCAGGCTCAGTTACCTCCATGCAACCCCATCAAAGTCAATAAACCTGTGGACCCACTTTTGGGGTAAAACATTCCTGAAAAGTTAGTTGACTGAAATTTTGTTCGTTTGGTTGGTTGGTTTTTTTGGAGGAACAGGAGATTGCAAGAGCCATTTGGATGAAATTGTTGCCAAAAAATTATGAAGCGGGAAACATTTTGGAGAAGTCTCTTATAAACATTTTAAAAACTGTTTAAAAGATGTCAAACAGCCTGACTGAGTTTTTTCTCACATACCGCACTTGCTTCTGTGTCTGAGAAGGACAGAAGCATGTTTAAAAAGGAACTAGCAGGTGCTGAATGTGCGGCTTCTGCCAGAAGTGACTGCAAAATCTACTGACCTTTTCTTGTCCGGCTTATTCAGAGCATTTAGAAACAAACATCCCTCCTTTGAACCCTTGGGACTACCAAGTCTTTTAATCCTGACTTCCTACATACAACAAGAAATAATCACCTCCTCTTCTTCATTATGCCAAATAACTAATACCTGCTGCTTCAAAGGAGGATAAAATGTGCCTAAGGCCTGGTTAATTGTATGCTTGCAACTCTAAGCAACACCCTGGCTCCATGGAATCCTACGGGAGCTTTGCTATTGCCATCTGTGGGGTCAGGATTTTATCCTGTGCACATATCCAGTATATTAGGTAATAAATTCACGCACCACATAGGGTAGTAGTTGTGCTTCTATCTGGGCTTTCCATATGTGTCCTCTTCTGGATCAAGCTGGAGTGAAGATGCTACGCAGTGCAGAAAGTGTCTGTCTCCATTGCCATATACATCATGTGGTTATTTTTACCCCATGAAGAGGTGGGTATTAAAGGTCAGCAAGTCAGCGCTTGCCACCGGTGTCACATAGGACAGAATGGGGCAGGACAGGGACCTGAGTATGAGCTGTAAAGCTGTAGAGAAAAGGGTAATAGGTTCTTCAACAGGGAGAGTTTAGCACCAGCAATATTAGCACAGTGCAAGAGCCTCTGCTACAGACTCTGATCAGTCGTTAAAGAGATGGGTTTCCTTTTTCTGATCGTTAAACGGTGGCAGCGTGTGCTGGGTCCTGCGGGGAGGAGAATGGCTTCATCCGCTATTTCCAGCCGC
The DNA here is from genome assembly GCA_030014935.1 of Caiman crocodilus. Classification (NCBI taxonomy): domain Eukaryota; kingdom Metazoa; phylum Chordata; order Crocodylia; family Alligatoridae; genus Caiman; species Caiman crocodilus. Next base: position 7,733,068 of record JAGPOW010001661.1, read on the forward strand.
TAATGCAGCTGTCCACAAAGCACTTGTGCTCCAAAGGGCTGATCTCCACATCTCACGCATGGTTCTCGCTCCTAAACTGCCCTCAAACAGGAAAATTGCCCTGGGTCCTGGGGACCCTCTGCTGCCTGTGGAGGAAAAGGCAGGCTTGTGCCCATTACTGAATAACATCTAATGCTGAGGCTTCCTTTATAAGGTCCACAGGGATGTTGAAGCTGATGAGCTTGCCACCTCTGCCTGTACTATAGTGCCCGTATACTTTGCCAGGATGGTGTTTTTAGCCCTTAGTTCCAGCTGGTTGGTGAATTTAGTTTTTTACAGTAAAATCATCCCTTCGTTGATTGACAGACCAGCAGTCACTGTGAGCAGCAGCACCCACAAATCCCTGCAAGGGTAAGATCTCAATGAAGTAGGGCGTTAATCTTCACTAGCAAAAAGCTTGACAGCTGCTTCTTGGGCGGCAGACTGAGGTCTGATCCATAAGAATGGCCATGTTGTGGCTGCAGCTTTTTGAACTGTGCCTGGATTCCTGTCCTTCCACGTGTGTGTCCTTAAAAGCATTTGCCCCTTGTGCATGTGTGCAAAGGAACTGTTCAGCTGGACTATGGCATGTCACATTATTGTAAGTACTTCCTTTGGGCAAAAGGTTCCCAGAGTGCTTCTCTTATGCACTCCTGCCATACCCGCTACTGGAGCAGAAATGGGAAAGCTGCTGAGCTGTGTGCACTGTGCTGTGTCTTAGGTTTCACAGAGCTCCTTCAGGGCCTGCATACAAAATAATGCTTTACCAGTAATACCAGCATAACACCCTCTCAAGCTATTGTGGATACTTATCACAACGCAGCTCACAAAGCCCAGGTCACCTGTGAGCAGTAGATACTGAGCATTGTCAGGCAACGGAGATCTAATAGGAGAATGATCCTTTATGGGAGACAGGTGCAGCCGGACTCCTGACTGTCTTTAGGAAACCTTCCTGAGCCTTCCCTTTTGAGAGAGCCTTTCAACTCTAAAAATGAAACAAAATTAACACCCACTTCTTTCCTTCTACACCTCCACGTCGACCACTACCTCTTACCCAATCATCCCCCATTACCTCTTTCCTACTTAGCAAATCCAAATCTAAAAAAAGTGTAAATTAATTAAACATTGAAAAAAATTCCATATTCATTACATGAGCAGAGCTTTGATCTTGAAATATATGTAATAGAGACACCAAGAAGTCTAAAGTCTGGACTAAAAAGGCAATTTATAGTTGACTAAGAATGACAGAAAATGTAGATTACAGACTCCTACTGAAGTGTTTGCAGCTTCCAACATGAACGGTTCAGAGAAAACCCCATCTCACAGGTTGTAATACTTCTGTGAAGTTTTTTTTATGGCCTGGAATATGGTGCTCACCACTAGTATCTGAGCACTGCAAACATAGGGGCAATTATCTTCACAACACTTTCAGGAAAATAAGGAAATCCCATTGTCATCAGGATTATAACCTCCCCGTGCCTCAGTAAGCTAAGTGACTGTCCTGCACTTGGCATTAGCAGAGCCTGGGACTGAATGCTGATCTCGAGAGCTAGGACAGAGCCTTAACTATGATACTGTCCTTCCCAAAGTGAGTTTGCAAACTGGTTTGGGTAAAACAAAGGCCAAGCCAAAGCTCTGCGGTTACAGTCTTTGCATTGCATTGGCTTTGTTTAGACTTTTCCGATTTGTATAAAGCTGAACAAATACTGCAGGTGAAGGATGGTTTTGCTAAATTTATAACCAATCTAGAACAAGGACTTCTCAGAAGTGTCCTTCACAAAAAATGCAGTTCTGGCTTAGCCAGCAATTTGAGGTTTGCCCATGGACAGTACAGAGTCTCCTTCTTACCTATATAGTGCATACTCTGTTTTAGCTTTGGAGGTCCTTTTCCTCCTCATCTTCTCAGCCATAGCAAGACTTTCTTGCTCAAAGCAGCTCTCTGTGCTTTTCTTTTGCTAGTCCCAATGAACAGTCAGCGTTCAGCAAACTAGTAGCTGATTCTGGAGTCACAGTGGTAAACAGTGATGTGATAGTGAGGAGTGACAGCAAGATTCAGGGTAGTACAGCAAACAGTATGAGCTGGAAACCTTTGTTGAAGCTAACAGGCTGAGTAAGGACATGGGGAACTACCTAGAAGGAAGTGAGGTCCTTGAATGTAGAAGGGGCCAACCAAAATGAAAAATGTACTTCAGCATTCACGGGTCATTCACTGCTTGGCTATTCTCCCAGACATCAAGGAGATCAGGTAGCCTCATTTGCTGTGGGTACTTGTGACCTTCCCACTGGAAATTAGACCAGGACCTGTCAAACATGCCACATGTCTAATCAAAAAAGGTGTGTGAGATAGCATTCAACACTTCCGCTGGAGCATTCAACAAGACATTTATGCTGCAAAGGCTCACACATATGCTTAATTTGGCTTGCCAACCTCAATGGTAGCACCCATGAGAGTGCATGGGCTGCCCTGCCTCCTGCTGGGGAAGACCAGCATAGATTCAACCAGTAATGAGTATCTTTCGGATGGGTCCATACTCCATTGGCCTAGTCACATGAAGAAATCTGGCTTTCTAGATAAATTGGACTCTTCCAAACAAGCGTGCTTAATATAGATAAATGTTAAGTTGTTCATTCAGGAATCTGAATGTAGGCCACAGACACAAGTTCGTAACACACCAGGTCAAGAATGGAGACTTCTTTACTTGTACTACAGTAGCGCTCTGAAGTCTTTGTTGTGCGAAATGCTGTCCATGTATTTAGTAAATCCGCAATGCAAAGAGTTCACTATTTAAAAGGAAGGGAGAGCTATCCTCACATTTTACCGGTGCAGTACTGAGGCAAAGAGAAGTTAGTGAGCTACAGTGCAGACAGTCTCTGGCACAGCTGGGAACCCAGCACAGGTCTTTGAAATCACAGTTCAGTGTCCATACCCTAAAATCATCCTTGCTTGCAAATGTTTAATCATGAAATTAAACATTGCGTGTCCACCACTTTCATTCAAAAACCTACATCAGGATTTGAATGCTGATCTGATGCTGTCACTTTCTGTACCTGACCCTGAGGTTAGGAAGATGGCCATCATGGAAGAAGCACACAGCACTTTACATTTCTGAATGGACAAAATGTGAAAAGCTGAGTAGATATCAAAGAAAGCAGCCCAGGGAGGCATTTCTCCAAGAAAGACAAGTCAAGCTGAACCATGTTTTAATACACTATGGAAAAGCTATATTCTCAAAGACATGGGATGAATCTAGAACAATTGTCCTGCATTCAGATTTACATGTGTAACACAGAAGCTGGTTGGAGTCAACAGGATAGTAATGGGGAATAAGAGGAGACTTTGGCCCCAAGCTGGGACAAATTCATCATTGGAGTAACTCCACTGACTTGACTGGATTAACACCAGGGATGAATTTAGCTAAACAGTGTCTGGAGAAGAGATAAAGTATCAAAGCCCTCTGCAGCTATCCAAGGAAAGGGTCGGGGATAACGAGGAGTAACAGGATGAAATTACACAAAGGGAAATGTTGGGTAATCATTGGAGCTAGTCTTCTAACAAAGAGATCTATTAAATTGCAGATTTCCCCAAAGCGGTTTGATTAGTATTAGTTACTTGTAGAATAATATCACCTATCTGATTCACTCACACCAGTGTCCCCTTATCCTAAGCATCGTACAAGCACATATTTCTTCCTGTTCCCAAGTACTAGCAGACTGAATAGACGTAGGGTGCAAGAGGAGACAGAGATGTAAAGTTACCTGTCTAAGGTCATACAACAGGCCAGTGACAGAGCCAGGAATGCCAAGATCACTGAGATCTTACTTTATCTCTAAATGCACCGAACCCTAATCTATGCAGTGGCTCATGCGTCCTTCCCACTTCAGTCCTTTACAACCAAACAAGACAAAAACATTGAATAGCTATCCAAAAAACTAGAACTCTTGGTTCCAAAATGATACCTTTTATCAGACCAACTGGAAAATGGCAAGAAAGCTGTCCTTTTCTGCAAGCTTTCGGGATCAAAGTCCCTTCGTCAGGCTCTGGGAAAAGCGTAGCTGGTACAAGATGGTGAAAAGTCCCCATAGGTAGGAAATAAACTTCATTTTTGCACAGAGGGAGCTGAAGGTGGAAGGTTGTCCCTTGGGGTCCATGAAAAAATAGCTATCAGCATGCAATGGAGGGCAGGCTTGCATTGGCAATGGATCCGCCAGGTGGGCTTTCTTTCATGAAACATACCATTGCTTGACCAGCTCTTCATAGCATCAGATGACTATGAAGACAGAGTGGATGCCTTCCAATAAGGCATGCTCTCAACAAACACAATTACTGGCTCAATAAAGAGAATAACTGAGGCAAATCTAATGGGGTCTTCTGGCTTTAAACTCTATTACATCCTTGACTGGTCCTAGACAGGGTACTTCAAGACCCCTCCAGGACCACAAAGAGTCCAAAAGTTTTGTCCCATCCCCATGATACAATGCTATCGCTTCCCCTTATTCCCTACCCTCAAGTAGTCCTAACCGGGAAGCTTTCTCTTCAGGAATGGTCACAAGCAACATTTTCTTACCTAGAATGATCTTTCCCAAACCTACTATGACCTGTTACCATGCATCACCACTAGGTGAGGAAGATGCACGATAAGAACTTCCTCATGGGAAGTCGGACTCCCAAGTGCTTATGGAATTTTTTGTGTTAAAGCACAACCCATTGAACTGCATCCTGGATTTAAGCAGGTCTTAGAGCAGATAAGTGGCTAAAAGAGGGGCTGGCATATGTGGAGTGAAAGGGGGACATCTTGGGTTCCAAAGCTCTTTTAGTGAATTGAACCTCTGCCCTTAGGTCCTCCGTCTCTTGATAGATGAAGTAAAGTATCTAGCACGGGGGCGGGCAATTATTTTGGGTGGAGGGTTGCTTACTGAGTTTTGGCAAGCCTTTGAGAGCCGCATGAGAGGCAGTCAGGGGCAGATAAATATTAATTTTCTAAATTTTTTAGGGGTCCCGTGAGCCACATGGAATGGCCTGGTGGGCTGCATCCGGCCCGCGGGCTGCATTTTGCCCACCCCGATCTACCAGATTTGTTGGTTAAAGGAAACATTATGCATTGACCAGCCATGCTTCCTTGTGGCAAGAAAATGCCACGCCAGCTTCTGCTTTGGATTTAACAGATCTCCGTTAAGTCAAAAGGCTGAATCTTTACTGAGTTGAGTTTCCCCATGCAGCAGAAAGCGTGAAAGCAAGTCTCATGGGGGCAGAGCGCAAATGCTCCTCCCCTTTTGCCTAAGACTAGGTTGGTCTTGATTCCAAAGATCTGCAGCTCTCAGTGGCAAAGATGCCAAGAACATACTTCTGTGAAGCAAGGAGCAATGATTTAAGATTTCACACAAAGACTGTTCATCGCTAAGGCATGGTCCTTGCACTATTTTTGCACCTTGGCTATTTATGATGCTTTTTTGTTTGTTTTGATGCTGAATGAGTGCCTTTGGAAATCAAAATGGAGGCACTGGATGAGAAGAGGTGAACGAAACCAAGGCAGCCCATGTGAGAACTGTTATTTTATGTGGTTTCAGCATATTGTTTCAGCCATCTTAGGGTAATGTTGTCACCAGTGCAAAGAGCTCGAAGGCCACAAGGTAGCATGGACCCGAGTCAACAGTACGGGACATGGTTTGAACTTGCCCACAAGGACATGTGTTGTCATTGCGAAGGCCCCATTGGTATAGGTTTGAGGCACAGTGATCCTGTCTAGTGCAAAACCAGTTGAGAATTGCCCAGTAATGGTGCAGCCAGTTAAATCCCGGTTGACTGACTGATCATCAGAGATGATGTAGAGATTGATGTGTGCTTGTGCTCATGCGATGGAGTAAGTAAGGAAAAATTGAAATGCTTTGAAAGGGTGGATATCTTGGGGAGAGCCGAGCTATTGGTAGGTGGGATCTCCCAGCGCAGGATTATCACAGTCTGGCTAATAGGTTTACTTCAGCATTTGTGCTCCGGAGAAGAGGGGGAGCGATGTTACCGAGGGCTGGTAGCCATGGGAGTGAAGTGGGGCGCAACGTGGGAAACCAAAGCTGGGGGAAAGTGGTGTCCGTCTCAGACAAGCTTGTGGCTGGACCCACATAAGACCAACCCAGAGGGCAGTGATCCCTAGAGCAACAGCCAGACAGGATTCGTCTTTCAGCAGCTGTAAGCCATTTATTAGTTGGGTTTTAATGTTTCCGCAAAAGCCAAGTGCTGGGGGGGGATAGACAAATGTGAAAAAAATTGTGTTAATTACAAGTCCATTTATATGACGCAAAGCTGACCCAGTCTGTCATCTCTTCCCCCTGAGTAGCTGTTTGTCGGGTCTTACATTTTCATAACAGGCTCCCGGTGGGACCTGTGTTTCTATACATTGCCATGGAGATGGCAGCTGCAGCTGACTTCTCCTGTTAGAAGGAACCGCCAGCACTTCAGAAACCATTTTGGAAGCATTTGTCCCAACAGCTTCTGCTAATCTCTCTTTCATTTGTAATTATTTTATCACCCAGGCACTCCGACACCACAGAGCTTCCCTCCCTCCCCACCCCTCCGCCACGAGGGAGTATCAGACGCCTCCGCGCTGCCCACGTAGACATGAAAAGACTCGGGGGCGAGCGGGTGGTGAGAGACGGTCTTCCAAGGAATACAGCGTGCTTCAGACAGTCCTCAGGCTCCTCCAGGCTGTTCTGCAGGGCTCTGGGCTATTGAAGTAGGCCGAGTTATGAAGCTGAAAGCCTTTGAGGCAAGCCGCACCATCTAGGCCAAGAATAATTGAACAAATAGTTTATCTGGATAACCAACAGCTGTAGAGAACAGGCGATTTCCAGAGGATTAGAAGAGAGCTGTGAAAGGGAACTCCCACGGGAAGTTTAAAACCCTCATCTTGCATTCTACCAGCCCAGAACACATGTTGGAGCCTTTGACTTTCTTTTCAAGTAACTTTCCCCCTGCCCTCCCCTTTTGGAAATGACTATAAACCATTGATAAGAAATGTAAGTAGTTGAGGCATAAGGCCGAAAAATGGGTTCCATTAGTGGAGCCAAATTATTTCCTGGTCACCCATTTCTAAATGGGGTTTTCTTTTGGGGCTTGTATTAATCTTCTCTCATCTGAGTAGTGTTTTATCCCTTCCCCCAAGTACTTCCGTTTATTGAGCCTGAAGTTTATGGAAGTCAGCATAGCTCAGTAAATAAGGCAGTAGACTAGGAGTCAGAGGAGCACTTCTATGCTGGCGTAAATGTGAGCAAACCTGTTTCTCTGTGCCTTGCTCTCCCCACTTGTAAAGCAATTCCCTGGTGCAGAGGATGGCATGTGAAACAGTCTACGCTACAGCCACCAAAAGGTTTCTGTCTTTATCTGTGAAGGAGTATAAACAGCCGCAACTAATTTACTAAACCCTTGTGTCATTTGCTTTCAGTGATAGGCAAGACCGAAAACAGATAATCCCAACCCTCTTTTCTTCCACTGAATACCAGTAGATTTAATGCTTATTAAAAGTGCTGAATTGAGAGACCTCCGCAGTCGCAAAAGAGGTTAGTGGTCACACCGCAGCATTTAAAGCTTTTGCTTTGTACTGTCCCATCAACATGTCTTAGCCACAACCTGGAAGGACTGTCTGGAGTAGGTAGGAGTTCAGCCTCCTTTTCAGGTCTGGCCATCTCCACTCAAATGGACTAGACCGGTGCTAGCTTCAGCAACGGATCTAGCGATAAAGGTACCCGGTCAGTTCTTGACTAAGCTCCCTGGGCCTTCCTCCTGTTATCAGTCCGCTGAAAATAGACCCGTTGATCTACCCCCACCTCCCCTCCCTCCAGTTTTAGTTGCTAGTATCTTCCCACAAAGATTTCACCAGGATGAATCATTGCCTCCGAGGTCTTAGCCCTTAGCTCGTTTGGGCACACAAAGTCCAGGAGAACAACTGTGGTCCTGATGGATAATGCATTAAGCAGATCAAAGCGCAATCATGTGGCACCACAATGGGTCCTTCTATGGCAGCACAAGAGGCATTGTAATGGCAGTGCAGGTGAGGTACACAGCTAAGGAGTTCATAAAGCATAACAGGTGAACTCGTGTTAAAATTCCAGTTGGGGACTGTAGCGAGCTGCTTCATCTATCAGTCCCTAGAAGCTATTTTATCAACTGCTCAGTTCTTTGGCTGCTCCGCTCCATGTTGCAGGCTAATGCAGTCTCTCCAGCTTTCACCCAGATCTTTTTCCTAAAGGCAACTAGCTCCAACTTTGGGCAAGGGGTGAAAGTCTGGCTGCAAACACAGGCTACAGATTTTCCGATGTCTCTTTGCACAAAGTCAAAGCTTCCAGCAAGAGGAGGTGGCACCAAAATGCTACTTTTATCTGTGTTCATAAATACAAGCCACACTGAGAAGCTGAAGACAAACAAGTTGACATTGGGGTTCTGAATTGTTTGGCCATGGGGAGTTGGCCTTTCTTTTGAGAGCTGGTCATAGCCAAAGAGATCTGCCTATGCTGTGCTGCTCTGCCTGGAGATGGCTGCTTATAGCGGCCCAAAGGCCAGTGCAAACACAACACACCTGGGTGTTGTGAACTCTGTTGCTTCTCCAGATACTTTGGAAAGAAACTCAAAGCCTTGGTCCTAACTTCAAAGCATTTAAAGACTTGGATCTGGCTCGCCCTGAGCAACCCTCCCACACAGCAACCCCCCACCGAACGTTAGGTGCCAGGAGCAGACTGGTCTCAGCTGTTGGACCCATCCTGTGCGGCTCCTGGCTGGGATTGATCAAATTGGGGGCTGGCCTGGTTTCATTCCAAAAGCATTGCCCATAAAGAAAATCCTGGCACATTCCCACATTCATGTCACCTGGGGAAATGTTATTTATTCTGGAGACTTTCAAGTTCTTTTGGCACTTTTGCTACCATGAGGCCGTGCTGGGTGATACAAATTGCTCTTGCACCATTGGGCTAAAGACCCATGTCAGTTTACATCAGCTGAGGTTCTGCCTCATAATCAGATTTGGAGAAGCAGATGGATGTAATTATCCAATTACTCCATTTTTAGAAAATTAAGTCTCTGCATAGGCCTGCAGCTGAGACTCAGCATGGCTGTATCACCAAAGCTGAGCTCAGTATCTGATACAATCACTCCCAGGTTCTTTATTCAGACAGAGCTTTTAGGCCTTCCCATGGTGGTGCCAGATTGTTCCCCACTATCTTATTAATAAGGTATTTATTTTCCAAGTTAGTTTTTAACATTTCAAGTGATGAGGTTCTCTCTGCTCCCTCAGGACTCTGTTCCATTGCCTGCTGTAGGAGGATTGTCGCAGAGATAATAAACCTAAATAGCCCTCCTCCTAATTTCCTTCCTTGGGATTCAGTGAATGTGAGATTGCTGCTTAATACAAGTATCAGAGACGCATCAGGAGCTGAGTTTGAGGGTTTGAAAAGCACAGCAGTGATCCCTGTGTCCTCACTGCATGGTGATGTCTCATTAATCTGCATTTGGGCCTGCACGAGCGGTCCAGTTTTGCAGTTGCAAATGTGCTGAGGACAGGCAGCCAATTCCTACTTGTGGCAGCGTCAGTCGAAGTGTCCTTTGCAAATGGCCTACAGTAAAGTTTGAGCTGTGCATCCCCAGCTTCATCGCTCTGCCATCACATCCCATTTTCCACTGATAACTAGGGATTAGAGTTAAAATCCATTCTCTCAGACTTGAGCATGAGAAGGAAAAAAAGACAGAACCTTTTGCATTAAGACCAGTAAGGGCTTCAGCCAAAGGATGCGATTTGTTCTTGTTTTAATGCTGTTCATCCTTGTACTCATCAGAGAGACCGCAATTCTAATATCAGTGCTAGAAAATGCACTACTTCTGTTGAATTGAAGTCACTGTCGAAGAATTTTCTTTCTGCCTAATCTGTCTGCTGCAACATGCCAGTGGCACGCTTGAGACTGAGACTTTCATATGTTTGCAAGGTGAAATTCATGTTTTTCATCCTGGCCACATTTTTCCCTCCTAATTTTCATTTTATTCAGTTTTAGTCACAAAAGGAAATACTGGAATTGAATACAGAAGAGCACAGCAGGCATGAAGCACACATACAAATACATCCCAGCAAAAAGCTATAGCAAATGGGGCTTGAAGAGACTAGAATTCACTTCCCAAATTACCTAGGACAGTACTATTCAATTCCTAAATTGCAGCGTTGTAGGGCCAGACCCCCATCCCAAACATTAGTGCCTCTCTATAGACAGACAGTAAAATCAGTTAAATGTAAGTTTATTGAAGGACTTTGATGTGTATTTTTTCTGGGGTGGCTGAGCTGCATTTATAACAAAATTTAATGGGTTAAAAGTTAATTGTATTTATGAAAAAGTGAATTGGTCACAACACAAATCACTACAGCTGCGCAAGCTGGCGTCTGCTTTGTTGGCATTTTCAGCCAATAGACCCAGGACTAAATAGATGATGAAGACTGGTTGTTACTCTCACTGGTAGGTTTTCCGGGTCATAAAAGTAGTGATATGGCGATTCTTATTAAGGCATCTAGTCACAGGGAGCTACAAATTAATATATCAGGTCTACTTGCAGTACATTATAGACACACTAGATGTCTCTGTGCACTGCTAGAGGATGCCACATAAGGTGAGGGCCTTGGTCAACAAAGGAGACAAGGGTGGATCTCAAGCTGTGCGCAAACCTCTTGGCTCTTTGTAGTTGTAGCTGTTTCCTAAATCAGAAGGACTGTGATTATATAAAGAGACTCGGTCTACTGTACTCCTGTACATACCTGCTCTGAGACGGAGGACCTTGGTCTCTTGGGCTATCAATTTTCACCAATAAAAAAATCACTAAAACCTCCAAAACAGAATAAAAGTGATACAGGTACTAGGTAGCAAAGCTCCAACAAATAAAGGCATCTAAATTTAAATATGTATTAGAGTCATAGCTTCTTGGATGGACTGAGGGGCAGCTCTTTAAAGGCCTAAGCTTGTTGAGGGTCCTCTGTACTTTACTCCACTTTCCCTTCCCCACCACGCTCAGTGCCTCACGGGATGGTATCTTGTATTTTGTCTATTTGTATCTTTTACTTTTCTCTCTGCGAGTTCTGGCATCCAGCTCTGAGCCGTGTTCCCTGCTTCCCTCCTGCCCTTTCATTTGTTTTCGAAAGGCAGATGGAACGGAGCCAGGACATAGTTTGGTTTTCATTATCATGCAGCTTTAAGAATAAGACCTCACTGTCTGCTATTGTCCAACTGGCAGTGCCCCAGACTCTTGGCTCGCTTCCTCGATCTTTTTGCCTCCGTGCCAATGATTGTTTGGCCAACCTCTGTGAGCAAGACAAGCAGAGAACCTGCCTTTCACTACCTGGTGAGAGTGGTGTTTTGACACCCCTTGCTAATGGTTTCGATGATCTTCATCCTGGCATCACTGCACTTAGATAATTCAGCAAATGCTTGCTTAGATCTGTACATAGCAGTAAGTGCCACTAAAATAGAGCCACCACAATCACTTAAGTGAGCTGTTAGTTATAAATGATGCATAGGGCTGTCCTAGTTTTCTGCACTCTGTGCATCCCCTTATGGCATAAGCTGAGGATGGGACCGTATTAGATGAGTGCAGCTTCAGTGAAGCCAGCTAGGCAGCGGGGAACCCTATAGGATGGACGTGACTATGTAGCTCCGGTGAGGAACTTCTCCAGTGCCACCCTGGTTGCCTCATCCAGCTGCTCTTGAGCAAAGTGGTTGTGGAAAGCCAGTCAGGTGTCTATAATGATGGGAGCAGGCCATCAGGTTTTAAATGTGTACTCAGCATCCATAGGTCAAATCCTTCTGGCTGGCTCTTCTGCACAGCTAGACTCCTGATTGCTCAAAGAGGTTGTACGCATTCTGCAGTTGGTGTTACAATGACCTCACGGCTCATAAAGGACAAGTCCTGACTCATTCAGGAAGGATCTCTACTGCTGCCTGTATTGAGTTAAACTGGGCTACAGATGACACTGGAACTAGAGAGACAACTCCCATATTATTATCAGTAGTAGGACTGAAGTTGTGCCAAGGGGCCTCCATCATATGCTATAACCTTACTGTGCGAGGTGTTGTCAAACATGGGACAAAAGATTTCTGCCCCAAGACAGATGGCAGAGGAACAAGACAGCAACCTGGGGTTTGCTGGAAGGCCAGCCTTCCATGTACTAACCAGCATATTTAGGTCTACTGAGTGTGATATGCCCTATGCACAGTACATAGATATACTGAATGAAGCCGATTTAGAGCATGAGATGCATCCCCAAAAGCTGTCACCATCTGGGGCTAGAAGTACCGTTCCAAACCTGCTTGTTCAGTTGGGTGGTGTAATTATCATAGAGCTAATTAACCATAGGCAATGGCAGCATTATGGTTACCTGTTATAGCTTGTTATTAAGGAAAACAAGCAAGAATAAGTAGCCTACACCATAAGAAAATGAATTGATCCCAGGATGAAGCTACAGAGTCCTTTTGAGGTGATCTCTTTTTCTTTTTTAATCAACCCAAAGAGCAGCTATCTAAATAATATGGAAGAAGGGAAAGCACGTGGGAGTCAATGTAGCCCATTATTTTCACTCTGAGAAGGCTCGAGGCGATGCCCACCGTTGTTGGTAGAGGGAGGTATGAGCTGCATTTGTATTTTGGCCTCTGATCCCCCACCCCAACCCTTTCTTCACTGTATTCAATTGGGATGGCACCTTGAAACTAAGCCAGGGGTCCCATGGGAGCTCTTCTGCAATTCAGGCCTTGCGCAAGTGCAGTAAAATATTGCCAACCCCATAGCTTTGCTGAATGAGGACTGAGGGCTTAATCCAAAATCTTAAAAATCATCAGGAAACTCTCTTCATTGTCTTCAGTAGGTCGCATGCTAAGAAGGGATCTCGCAGTGATTTCTAAGTATCTGAAGGGTGCTAACCAGTGCCTAGTTAGGCTGCGTGTCTACTGACACGCTGCAGTGTTTACTACAGTAGAATCGTGGTGTGCGGTCACCGCTATAGCATCAGTATTAAATGAAGAAGAGTACTGATATGGAAAATATGAGTCCTGGTTATTTGGCCAGTTCTGGTGGCAATGTAAAGGAAGGAGAATAATTTGTCTACATTGTCTAGGTCCTAGAGTGCCAGGACATGGGAGGAAATTAAAGAAAAGCATGTTTAGATGGAAGATTAAGTAGAGGGACTAGAGTCAAATGGTTATGTTTCTAAGTATTGTCTAGTGCAAAAAAAATAGACTTTTAAACAGTCTTGAGTGGAAGAGATGGGAACACCATCACTTGGGCACAGTCCTAGAGAGTACACTCCACCTATAACTTCAGTCAGGACTCTGCTTCTCCTGGAGTTAAAGGTAAAACTCCCGCTGATTTTAATGAGAGAAAATCAGGCAATGCTGAGCTCTTCTGCCACTTCCTTACTTGTGTTGCTTACTTGTATGGAACAATGCTGAGTCGGCAGGATGGGCTGCACACCTGGTGTGTTTTTCCTACTGTCATTTCCATAATTCAGGTTGTTCTGGGAAGCTCTTGGTGCAAGATCTGAATGTTGTAACCCAGTGGCACTTTGATGGTCCACCCAACAAGGAGGCTCCTGGGCTGTGCACATGAAAAGGCTTGGGAGGGACACTGGGTTACCTAAAAGGCATGGGCATGGCTGCGATGTGTAACAAACCTCTCACCTTGGAAAGGTTCCTGGTGTAAGGACTCTTGTTTCAGAGGAATTTCACTGCAACCTCAGGTGACCTAGCCCCTGCCCAGCACACTGAGCTTTGACTTTCAGACAAACACTTTCCTGCCTCTTATGCCTGGACTGAAGCAGTGAGAGTGCAAATCCCTTTGACAGGGAACATTGCAATTGTAATCACCACCCCTAACGCTGCAGCCTGCATTGCTCAAGGTGTCTCAGATACTTGTGTCCTGTCCCTCTGCCCACTTCTTGCTCTGCCAAGATGGGGCAGAGGCTAAGAAAAATATGCTTCCCTTCAAAGAATCAGGCAGTCAAGGCTCCTACCCTCCACTCACTGATCTTTTTAGTCTTCCTCCATGATTAACCCTGTACAAGAGTCCTGAAATACTATTTTGGGGTTGTCACTAGAGTAAAACATTGGGGTCTGCTTGACACCATCTTGCGAATGTGCTGCTAGACTTCCACGAGGCTGCCGTGCTGTAGCGCTTTGGGAGTTGGTGCCACCGTGCAGCAGTTAGACTGGGGTTTGTTCCACTCCACGTGTTCAGCTTTGTAGCAATGCTGGGTCACCCTGGTGTCTATTTGAATGGACTCATACTAGAGAGAAACTTGGCCCAGTGGCTTAGTTGCCAATTCTACAGCTTGCCTGTTTAGATCTGGCACCTAAATACTTAAGTCCTGCTTTTCCTCTCGCTGCTGTAAGAGGAATTACTCCTAATTAACACTGCAATAAATGACAGGAGAATCAGGCTCTTGAAAATGAACGTCTCAGAACTAAGAGCACAGATGAGTTTCGTCCAGTCCTTTAGATACTTTGAGCCTAATTCTCAGGTCTTTCTTCCCTGCGTTGGTCGGAGATGAAGTCAGAGGAAGGGAAAGGTAGTTTTAAGTCATCTTTGCATTCCTCGTATTCACAGCACTCACAGCTCCCAAGATCTCCATTTGGCTGGGGGCTCAGTTTCTCTGATAACCATATCACTTAAATATGGAAGTATCAAGCTCCTGTAGCCACTGCTGAAAAAAGGGCCCCATAGCTTTTTCCTGCCCTGCAGTAAGCATCTTTTGGAGTGAAATCCAAATACCTCCAAAGAAGTTGCAAACCCATTGGCACTGGAGGGATTACATGAGAGCTATGAGAACTCTTACAGGGATAACGGCTGAATAGCCAGCCAGGTTCTTTTAAGCTGGAAACTGTAACCCATAGCATGTGAATTTCAGACTCAAAAAGACCCACTTGATGTCTCCTGCCAACTCAATGTACTTTGTCTCAGTCCCTGATGGAAACAGCTGGATTTTGTGAACCAAAAAAATGCTTTACAACCAGCAGTGAGCCCTGCTCTGAAACATTTTGCTGGTAATACGCATTGTCAAGCTAAGCCGTGTCTTGGGCGACTGACCCATGCAAAGTTTCATCTGTTTCATTAACGAGTCTGAAAGGGTCAAAGCGTCTGAGCCCTGCAGTTGAAACCAGCTCTTAGGATTTGAGAGGAGGCTTGCTTAAAACGCAGCGGGGAAGTGGGAAGAGTGGACAATTAGTCTTGCTCATGCTTCATGGTCAAGGGGATTTTCCCAGTGCAAATGGGCAAGACTAAAGGTGCTGTCAGCTGCAAGGATCTTAAGGAAAACACGTTTGGGCCATGAGCTAGGGCAGGACTCCAAACCCTGGGAGAGTCTGGCTGCAAGCATCCTCCAGAGGATTCAGTCCAGGGGAATCATCAGAGGCTTGCACTCCTTTGCTCCTGAACCAGGCTCTAACATCTGCCCTAAGTAATTAGCTCCTCCCCAGAGTACAACTTTAACCTTGCCCAGCTACCCACACCCCATATGGGCCTAATGACTGAATAGCTGAGGGTCAGGATCACTCCGACCATGCCTCCTTCTGTGTCCCAGTGTACCCAGAGGTTTCCTCAGCTCCCAGGATTGTCACTCGACTGCAGAGCTGCATCTTCATCTGTGAGAAGGGCCTGTTGCCTTGCACCAGCTATTCACAGGGGTGCTTAGAAGAGATAGCATAGGCTAGTGAAGAAGGTAAATGAGCTGGTTCCATTCTTACCTTTGCTACTGGCCTGCTGAGTGACCTTGAGCAAGTCACATTGCCTCTCTGTGCCTCAGTTTCCTCAGCTGTAAAAGAGGGACAGTGCTTGCCAGCCTCATTGGAGTGTGTTGTAAGTGCTTAGTGGTACTGTTTGGAGGCCTCATCACAGAGGAAAATACATGCCTTGCAGTCTTTAATATATTTATTGTTACAACACAACCACGAGGCAGGGCAATGCTATTATCCCTGTCTTTCAGATGTGGAACTGAAGAATAGTAACCGGTCCAAAATCATGTGTTACTCTAGTGGTACTCCAAGATGTACGCCTCTCCAATTGAAGGGATCAGAGCAGGTGCACGAGTGCTGTGGGAGGTGTAGGGACCCTCCTTCCCCTATAGAGCAGAGCCAGGTCACCAATGGGGACTTAAACATACACCTTTAAAAGAGGGAAACAGTGGTGGGAACATAACATATATAAATCAGAGGCTATAGGGGACACTATGATACCCTGAGGGGATGGGATTCAATAAAAGTTAGGCATCCACATTCATAGACATAGATTTGTTTTTTGTAACCCTCCCCTTTGACCTCTAACAGGATTTAAGGGATCTGTCTTCACCCAGGTCGTTTTCCAAGAGTTCTGGGGTGCCAAAGGCCCGTAGCTCACACCTCAGCCAAGAATCACAGAGATGAGTGCCACAGACTTTCTGGACTCTTGGACCTTCAGCAAAGCACTTTAGCACTTGGGGTCAAGGAGACTTAAGTACATGCTGAAGGCGTAGCATGTGCTTTGCTGAATAGGGATGGCTGGTTAAATCGGGGTCATAATGCTCTGACCTCTGCGAGTGGATTCAGTGTCTCGGTGCAGACCCAAATCAGAAGAATGGTATACAGAAGTCTTCTTGGCATGGGCTTGGGAAGACTACCTGGCTCATGGCTGGCATGGCAAAAGCTTGGGGTAACCTGAGTCTTCTGAAATCTTCCTCGCTGTCTTGAAGAATGCTAAACTCAAAGCAGTCCGTGTTTCTGCCAACCCTCACACTCTTATCTCCAGGTTTCACAACCTCAATGTCTTGCTCACATTTTCCTCCCTCCCCGCACGTACAAACGCTCATCTTTTTCTCCCAGATGCACACCTGCAGGAAAAGTTGGCAACATCTCCTTCCAAGCTGTCACTGAGTCAGATAGTTTATGAGACGATTGATGACAGATAAATTCATTGCAGAAAATATAAATGACTTAATATTTTGTGTGTTTAAACAATTTTTTTTAATCTACGTCATGATATAATATATAGCTCAGGCTATTTGGGTTGTGTTCAGAAGCCCAACACCTTCCTCCACCCAGGCTGATCTTTCCCGCTTAAGGTGGTAGAGAAGAAGGAGTCATTTCTCATTTTGCCGCAGTTCTTATGAGCTACTGGTTTAAAGTTTTAAAGCAGACAGCCAACCCCTGTATAATTTCATGAGGATAAAACCAAGGAGATTTGTGGTTACATCTAGCATTTTCATTGGAAACAGAGAATGCCCAAATACCAACGAGCAGCATTAGGTACCTAAGTCACTTAAGCTCTTTGACAATCCCTGCCTAATGCTAGACTGGCAATGAGAAGATCTAGATTTAGTGCCTAGTTCTGTTTCATGGGCAAGCCACTTGGAGTGAATCTGTCAAAAATGTGGGAGCCTGAGTCCCATTTGCAAAAGGGACTTAAGCCCCCAATCCATCACAGACACCTAACCCCTAATAATTTCAGAGGGGCTAGGTGTCCTAATGCCTAACAGAGTAACTTTCATTTAAAGTCAAAAGGACTTGGGGCCTGATTTTCAAAGACAGTTATTAAAGCTGCAGATTGTTGTCCTGTGGTCTGCCTAAGAAATTAGACATCTAACTTGCTTTGAAACGAGTTACACAAAAAAATGAAAAAAATCCAATTTCATTAAAACTTAAGGAGGAAACTGGATCACTGAAACTGGCTAGATTAGAACAAAAAAAGCAACCAATGGCTTCAAACTGCTTAACAGAGCTGCTAAAATTGTGCCCATTCCTTCCTTTTCATATACACACTTTTCCCCAAATGTACTGTTCCCACAAAATACAGGGACTGGATTTTTTTTAGTCTTAAACTAAGCACAAGTTGACACAATTGTGTATTTTGATCGGACATTTGACGAGTATAATGGGAACCTATTAGCACGCTCAGTGATTTTCACCTAAGGACTACAAAATGGTATGCAACTTTGAGAGAAGCCCACAACTACCCTAGGTGATGGGTAAATGTTATTGATCCTTTGTCATGTGCTGAGGCAGAAAGATGTCTGACTTATCCAGGACTAATAACAAATGTGGAAGAGATGAAATGAGACTCCCTTTTTCTTCCAAATTCAATTCTATGATCTTTCATGTTGTCAGTAGGGTTACATGCTGTTGTGGCTATTTCACACAATTTCCAGTTCAGAGATTCTTGGAAAGTAGTGCTGAGCAATGTCATATTCCCACTGATGCCAGCAGTGCGCCTTGGACATAGACGTCTGCTGTTCGTTCACGGAAAAGACGAGCGAGACAGAAAACATGGGCAGGAGCATTGCAGCGTCTCTTACCCATGCCAGCTTGTTTCATGCTCAACCAGGAGAAATGGCCTCTGTGAGTGAGCCAGTGTCTGTTGCCCATTAAGGCGCTAGGCTCTGCCCAATGGACTCTGGACTGAGACGTCTCACTCTATTCACAAAATCCACTAAACACTGCAGATGGAAGTGTGTGTCAGTCTATAAACCAACTTGGGCCAGATTGAAGCTAATGACCCACCTGATCCACATCCATTCTGCCCTAGTTCTGTAGCTGCCTTGTTCCCGTGGCAGTGCAGCTTTTATCATCAAGAAAAACTTGATGCTTTTTAACACTAGAGGGCACGAAGACAACTGGCCTGGTGGTCATTTATGTCACCCCCAGCAGTGAGTTTGTCACAGACTGGGCAGGGTTGGTGCGGTTAGTTCTGAGCTAGGAGACCTCCCCCAGGGGAGGCCCAGGACGTTATGTGGGTGATTCGGTGGGGGTGAGCCAGCGCTGTCATATATTCCATCTGGTTCTGCTGTGCTGTCGGAGAGGCTATTCCTGCCACAATGCAGCCAGCGGCTGGAGTAGATGATCTCCTTGCAATCCTTTTGCAAACACTTTTGTGAAATCCTGGCACCAGGGGCCGTGAAAAGATGTGAAGCTGTAGCTTTGTAACCTGAACAGATTCCAATTCTTGGCAATTATGTTATGCCTAAAATCCTTCTGCAATTTCCAAGTCGATACACCCCCTGCAGCCATTTTACACAGTATTGCTGGGCGCTATTGGGCTGTTGGCACATTTCAGATCGGTGATAGATGAAGCGTCTCGTATAGATAATGGCTGTAAAGCACACTGAGCTGTTTCATAAATGGCAGATCCTGAGCTCTGAGGCAGGATTTTTCAGGTAACTCAGGAGACGGTTAGTTTATCTGAGTGTTTCCAAGCTCTGAAAATTCCCAAGCCTCACTGTGCTTCCCTTATTATTACCCAAAGCTTTGTAAGATATTTTCTTAGAAAAGTTGACAAGAGACACCACCTTGTCTGGACCTGGCTTCCTGCATACTGACACTTTTATCAAGGCACTGCCATCAGGAGCCACAGTGGTGGAGGTGCTTTACGGCAGCCTTGCAAATAGATGCCCTTGTTAGCTGCTTTTCTGGTTGGGATAAGAGGGGTTTAACATCTGGTTGGCCAGCTCGGAGTATAAGGATTCCAAATACATGAAAATAACCGCTCACATAGGAGGAAATGAAACTAAAGACCTTAATGTTTTTGTAGATATCCTCACCCCCACTTCTTCCCCATATATCTCAACAAGTGTCAACAAGACAATTGCCATTAGTTGATTTTTACAGCAACATTAAAATGTCCTCATTGGCCAACAATTAGCAAAGTTTCAGTTGAAGTGTGTGCAACACTATGCATAACCTACTATACAAGGGTGTGATACATGTCCCTGTCTGTAGAGCGTACCTTTTACAGCCTTGTGGTACAGAGAACGTGGATCCTCTGCCAGCCTTCACTGTGGACTGTGGCTCTTTAGCTGTGTGGCTTTTCTTTAGCACTTAAGGGGTGTTATTCAATCCCGGGGGTTGGGCAACATAGGGATCACAAGGCAACTTTTGCACAGGTGATAATGAGTGAACATTTTAGGTGAAATGATCTGCGTGTGGCAAGTTGCAAAGCCAGGATGCAATCTGGCCACACATGGTAGTTTCTATATGCATACCCCCACTGATGATGACTTATTCCCAGGAATAAGATATGTATCCCTAGCGATGTGTTCAATAATCCTGTGATCATTAATTCAAGAAACAATAATTATTTAGATTTAAATGACACTTGGGAATTAAGAATCCTTTCAAATGGGCATAATTGTCTCTGGCTTACTAATTGTTCCTAATGGGAATGAGATGCAGTCTCTGAGCATTTAAGCTGCCAGCTATTTTTCCTGCTGCCAGCTGCAGAGACTTCTCATATAAATGTCTCAAGTTCATTTAGGCAGACAAGGTTCCTTGGGTGAACCTCATTTGTTCAGTTACTCATTCGAATCCTCCATTTTTCTTTTCTATCTGCCTCACTTGTGCTCATGGGTTTGATTTGCTTGCCCTCTGGGAAAATGTGAGCTAAGGCCCTTATTCAGCGAACCACTTAAACACATGGAGAAATCTCATTGACTTCAAGGAGGCTGAAGCATGAGCTTGAAGTTAGGTGCAAGTCTACTCTGGCTTCCAGTTAGGTGTGTGCCTAGGTAGCTTGATGAATCGTCACCTACACATCTGATTTTGCACCAGTGAAGCCAAGCCGAGGCCATTAACTTCAAGACTAGTAGGATGACGCCTCTAGCAAATAAGCAGCTCTGCTTTCCATAATTTAATCCTCAATGGAGAACTGGTCAGTGGCTTGAAAACTTCCAGGATCATTTTAAGAGTGTCTGCTACTCAGCCGCGACTGAAGAAGCATCGTTCCTTATTAATCGTGAATAATAATACAGCACTGACACTATGTGCTGGGCACTTTACATGGAGACAAACAATTGGTCTCAGAACCAAAGAGCTCCCAGCCAATGAGATGAGATAATCATAGCTGTGCTCCTACACCAAGACAGCCTCTGTTTTGTGTTGTTTTGTGCTATTCAAAAATTAGAGCGGCATCGTAGGCACCATCATGATGCAACTCCAGAGCCTCTCGTCTTACGTTCATGCTATCACTCCGGATTTGCACTAATGTAAATGAAAGCAAAATTCTGTATAATGCCAACTACAAATTCCAACAAGGTGTTAGTTGCATACAGGCATTGTGCTGCAATGAATGTGAATCAGACATTTGTGTTTTAAGCAATGCAATTATCTGCATTAGAAAGAAGAGGATTCTCTCCACTGCTCAGCTTAGGTGATTTCACAATAGAAAATAAGTCAGAAATGACAGACTTGTTTGAAGCCAAACCAAACCTACCCATTCTCCTGCACTGAGAACAACTTTTACTGGTGGGACCCCACTGACATTGGTAAAACTATTACAGGTTGGCACTGCCTTGAATGGGCAAGAGACTCCAGGAACCACCTTAAGGGAAAATAAATAAATAAACCAAGCTCCAAAATCAGAGAAGAGCTGAGCCAACTGAAGTGAATCTGGGAATTGTGCCTTTTGCCTGCTTTACAAGACATCCTCTCTATAAAAAGTTACTCTTGATAATTGCTGGAAAAGAGCTGGGGAGTATTTTGGGAGAGAGGGAGAAAAAAAATTCATGACCTAATGTTTCTGGAACCTATCCACTAAGCTAGGTGCCCTGTGGCTGTTTAATTTTGTATGTGCCTTTCCAAAAGGCATTTCACAATCTGTTTTGTTTTGTGCAAAAGGCAGAAAAGGAGAATTCTCTCTTGTGTTTTCAATGGCACTCTGCGGTTTCCTTCCACGGATGGCTCTTTATTCAGGCGGAAAACAAATGATAGCTCTCAAACTGGGTCATCATCTTCAATGACAGCAAGGTCCAGAGCCCTTATTAAAAGGAGCTGCAGAGAAAGGGAATCATTAAGTGTAGCTTTAATTAAATGGATTCTCTCCAATAATAATAAAAGACAAATCCACAAAGCAAAACATAATGAGTAAATGCAATTATTTGCACTGGCCTCTGTCATTTCTGCTACATATTCATTTTGAAAATAGAAAAATTACATAGAATGCCACTATGAAGCTTGTGTGTGAGAAGCTGTCACAGGCCTCTTGTCCCAGGGGGACGCGCTATGAGCCCCAGTCATGCATGAAGAAATGCTCGCATGGGTTCCAGCCATGTAGAACCCTGTTGACTTGAATGAGCAAAGCAGAGTTGAGCTCTAAATAGCTTAATCTCCAGTGGCTGCAAGCTGGAGCTGGACTAACCCAGACTCAAAGTGAGATGCAAGTTTTCTTTTTAGCAGAGAGCATAAGTAATCCCTAGAACTGGGTGTGCTGGGCACAGTGCACCCGCCGTCACTTATAGTCCTTTCTTCCAGAATAGATAACTCTTTCTTAAATATATGCACTTATGCAGTGAAAAGTTATGGACCCCGATATAGGAATTACTGGGTAAAATTCTCTGGCTCGTATTATGCAGAAGTTCACAGTAGGTGGACATAACGGTTCCTTCTGGCCTTCAACTCTATGAATATATGAGTTTATGCATTAATTAATAAACTGGTTACAGGGGCATCTAGGCTTCCATGGCTTTCATTGCACTTTTTCTGCCTCTGCTCTTTTACATTCAAGATTTTAAGGGCAGAGTTCTAGTTCACTTAATATAGCAGCTCTCAGCCAAGGTGCCATGGCAGCCTAGGGTGCCCTGAGATCCTTTCCAGGGTGCTGCAGGGCACCACACAGTGTTAGCACTGTTATAGTCACAAACATGATTCACAAGGTAAACCCAAACAGATGTCTATACTTGTGGTCTGACTTCCTAACAACAGAAAAACTGCTCTCTTATTTTTCTGTAGTAAAAAAAAAAGAGTGAAAAAGAAGAGTTGGCATTTTATGAGGGGTAGACTTTTGAGTCTGTCCAGCATTACCTCAAACCTATCCAAGGGTGCTTTAAGTCTCAAAAGGCTGAGAGCCACTAACTTAAGAGATGGCCAAAGTGCAGCTTGAGACTGACTCTGAATTTCCTGACTAAAGCATAGGAACTATTCTATTATCCCCTCTGGGAGTGTCTACAGAAGATGCTTTCCTGAGTACTAGACTAATCTACTGCACAATAAAGCATCACTATGTAACCTTGTGCTAGGCTACTGCACGGTAAAATAGGCTAACGCACAGTTATCTGAAAAAAAAACAGGTAGTAGATTAACTGTGCATTAGCTACTGCACAGTAGAGCACATGTAGATGCTCACTGGGAGCAATTTGCTCCTGGTCAGCCCAGGCAGCAAGGAAAAGATGCCCACTGCATCTACATGTGGAGTTCACAGGAAGCAGCAGAGTGGGGAAAAGATAATATCAAAGCCTGGCTGAAGGCATTCACTGCCATAAATGAAGAATCCAATAAGCATGATCAACAGCTGGAGAGCTAGATGATTATTAGAGAAATAGATGGATGGATCCCTGCATGTATCACGTGGTATAAGACCCTGGAAAACCTAAGGCCAAGTGGGAGTCGTGATGCATAAAAAATGCATCATCTTCAAAAGCAGAGACAGCTTCAGTAGCCACCATAATGAGTAACTGCACTACTCTGTGGATGAACTTCTGCCTTAGGGATGCTTTAGGTGGCACCATCGATACACCCATAGTCAAATGCCATGGTGACAGACACAGTATAAATACCTGTGACAAAGAGAAAGTGAAGTTCCTGCAGGGAAACAGTGAGAGCATCTAGCTAAACATGCGATTGCCCTGGTGCAGAGAGTTTCAACCAGCCATTAGGTGAAAGTGTCACAAGTTTCAGCACCTTACCCTGTTCCCATCATTATCAATGGGAGTTTGGCCTTAACATGTGCAGAGGATATTTAGAATATGATACTTCCTAACCTCCCCATTCCCCCTGTCAGACCCCTTCAGCTCAGCCTCACGCTGTGCCATGTGAGCCCACTTTTTCCATCTGATTGCACAGCTTGTATGGCTGTTTGTACAAGATTGCCCGGTAGGGATGGGAGCAGATTACAAATCAAAGGAGAGGAATTTGCTCCAGAAGTTCAAGATACAGTGATGGCTCCTACTGAAGCATTCATCAGATATAATTAAACAAAAGCTCATATTAGAAAAATGCTTGTACTTGCTGGCTCCCCTAGGCTGATCTGGCTTTTGATTCCCCATTAGTTAACTCTTTCATGCATGGCCGCTGAATCAGCCAAAGACACTCATGCAAGCTACTTCTACTAATATACTCAATGTGTTTTATTTGGAAAGAGAAGGGAAGCTTTGCTGGCAAGGTCTCACTCCAAATTTACTATCTGGGGAAGGACAAAGGAAGCATGATCTAACAGTTAGTGCATGGGCTCAGGAGCCAGGACTGGTTTCTAATTTTGATACTGCCATTAGCTAAATCTGTGGACTTGGTGAAGCTATGCAAATAATTGTCATCCTGCACAGCACCAAAGATTAAATTGGGGTATGAACTAAAGAGCTAAAAAGTTGATTTATGACAGCTGGAGCTAAAAAGCTGAGGTACTAGCAGAGTCATCCTCTGAGGATGGGGCATACCATGGTCCTCTAAAACACACTCATGAGTGCATTACAGCTTCCCGCTATCTCCTGATTTACTTACCTGTGAAACAGAGATAATATTTCATATAGTTAGTTTTATCGGGCCATAACAATGACCAGGGGGATGTTGTTCCAACAAGAAGGATTGCTGGGAAGAAATGGGACCCATCTGACTAAAAGAACAGAGACTTTGTGGAAGCTCGCATGACTAGAGCATTGTCGTGGATGGGTACAAACGGTTCGGGAAGGACAGGCCGGGGAGAAGAGGAGGAAGAGTTGCACTTTATGCAAAAGAGCTGTATGATTGCTCAGAGCTCCAGTATGAAACTGGAGACAGGGCTGGTGAAAGTATCTGGGTTAAGGTCAGAGGAGAGAACAACAAGGGTGATGTTGTGGTGACTGGTACAGCAGTGCGCAGGCAGTCCAGGAGGTTTTTGGAGAGTGTTGAAGACAACTTCCTGGTGCAAGCGTTGGAGCGGCCAACCAGGGCCCATGCTCTTCTTGACAAACAAGGATGAATCGGTGGGGAATGTAGTAGTAGACAGTAACTTGGGCAGCAGCAACCACAAGATGATCGAGTTTAGGACCCTGAGGAAAGGAAGGAGGGAGAGCAGCAGAGTGAGGACTCTGGACTTCAGAAAAGCAGACTTTGAC
Source organism: Caiman crocodilus (assembly GCA_030014935.1). Classification (NCBI taxonomy): domain Eukaryota; kingdom Metazoa; phylum Chordata; order Crocodylia; family Alligatoridae; genus Caiman; species Caiman crocodilus. The sequence goes on from JAGPOW010001661.1 coordinate 7,758,189, forward strand.
TTGCTCATAGGCACGATGCCCTGGGAAGCCAGGTTGAGGGGGAGAGGAGTCCAGGAGAGCTGGCTGCACTTTAAAGAAGCCTTAATGAGAGTGCAGGAACAAACCATCCCAATGCACAGGAAGACTAGCAAGTATGGCAGAAAACCAGCTTGGCTTAGCAGGGAACTTGTCAACAAGCTAAATCACAAAAAGGAAGCTTATAAGAAGTAGAAACTTGGGATGCTTGTATGTGCCATGGACATTTAATTCAGTTTAGTTCTCCCAAAAATTGAGGGAGAATTAGAGAGAATTAAGCTGAATCAAACCCCTGGCTTGCCCCGTGGGGACAGCAGCAAGGCGGCAGGAGGGTGTGCTGGCCATGGGAGAAGGCGACGGAGATGGTGCACGGGGCACTGGAAGCCTGCTAAGCCCTGAGCACATTGGCTTCCAGCACCTCATGCAGTATTACACTTCACTAGGTAGCAAACTAAAACATCTCAGAGGTGTTTTATCTTGCTACGTAACAAGGGAAATCAAAGTGAAATACGCCGCTGAATGTATAAACAGCAATATCATTAAAGCAGTGCAAAAGGGCATTTAAGATGCTTTAAAGGCCAGTTTTGTGGCGTGTACAAAGGTCCTTGGGTAAGCAACTAGGGAAGACTATAAGAGTATTGTTAGGGCATGCAGGGATGAAATCAGGAAGGTCAAAGTGGAATTGGAGTTGCAGCTAGCAAGGGATGTGAAGGGAAACAGGAAGAGTTTCTATAAGTAAGTTGGTAGCAAGAGAAGGATCAGGGAAAGTGTGGGTCCCTTACTGAATGGGGGAGGCAGCCTTGTGACGGAGGAAGCAGAAAAGGCTGAAGTGCTCAATGCCCTTTTCATCTCAGTCTGCACGGGCAAGGTCAGCTCCCAGACTACTGCACCAGGCAGCACAGTTTGCAGGGGAGGTGGGCAGCCAACAGTGGTGAAAGGACAGGTTAGGGACTATTTAGAAAAGCTAGACATGTACAAGTCCATGGGGCTGGACAGGATGCCCCCAAGGGTGCTGAGGGAGTTGGCTGATGTGATTTCAAGGCCCCAGCTGTCATCTTCAAAAAGCCATGGTGATCAGGAGACATCCTGGATGATTGGAAAAGGGCAAACATGGTGCTCATATTTAAGAAAAGGAAAAAGAAGGATTCAGGGAACTACAGACCAGTCAGCCTCATCTCAGACCCTGGAAAAATCATGGAGCAGATCCTCAAGCACTCAAAGCACTTGGAGGAGGAGAAGGTGATTAGGATCAGTCAGCATGGATTCACCAGGGGCAAGACATGCCTGACCAACCTGATTGCCTTTCATGACAAGGTGACTGGCTCTGTGGATGCAGGGAGACCAGTGGATGTGGTGTACCTTGAGATTTTAGCAAGGCTTTTGATACGGTCTCCCACAACATGCTTGTGGGCAACCTAGTGAAGTACAGGTTGGACGAATGGACTGTAAGTGGAACAGAAAACTGACTGGATCATTGGGCTCAGACAGTAGTAATCAATGGCTCAATGTCTAGTTGGCAGCCGGTATCAAGTGGAGTGCCCCAGGGGTTGGTCTGGAGCCAGTTTTGTTCAATATCTTCATCAACGATCTGGAAAATGGCACAGACCGCCCCCGCAACAAGTCTGCAGATGGCACCAAGCTGTGGGGAGTAGAAGATACGAGGGAGGGTAGGGCCAGGATTCAGAGTGACTTAGACAAATTGGAGGATTGGGCCAAAAGGAATCTCATGCAGTTCAACAAGGACAAGTGCAGTCCTGGAATTAGGACGGAGCAATCCCATGCACCAGTACAGGCTGGAGTTGTTCCAGTACAGGCTGGGGGCAGCAGCTCTGTCGAAAAGGCCCTGGGGGTGACAGTGGACAATAAGATGAATATGAGCCAGCAGCGTGCCCTTGTTGCCAAGAAGGCTAATGGCATATTGGGCTGCATTGGTAGGTGTGTTGCCAGTAGATCAAATTAAGTGATTATTCCCCTCTATTCAACACTGGTGAGGCCACATCTGGAGTCCTGTGCTCAGTTTTGGGCCCCCCATTACAGAAAGGATGTAGTCAAATTGGAGAGAGTCCAGTGGAGGGCAACAAAAATGGTTTGGGGGATGGGGCACATGACATGAGGAGAGGCTGAAGGAACTGGGCTTATTTAGTCTAGAGAAGAGAAGACTAAGGGGAGATTTAATAGCAACCTTCAAGTTCCTGAAGGGTGGCTCCAAAGAGGATGGAGATAAGCTGTTCTCAGCAGGGAGCAGATGACAGAACAAGGAGCAGTGGTCTTAAGTTGCAGCAAGAGAAGTTGAGGTTAGATATTAGGAAGAATTTTCTCCCTAGGAGGGTAGTAAAACACTGGAGCAGGTTACCCAGGGAGGCGGTGGAGTCTCCATCCTTGCAGGGTTTTAAAACCTGGCTAGACAAAGCCCTGTCTGGGATGATCTAGTTGGGGCTGATCCCTCTTTGAGCAGGGGTTGGACTAGATGAGGTCCTCCTGAGCTCCCTTCCAACCCTAATTTTCTATGATGCTGTGATACTTACACAAATACATTTTTATTGATGGTTTTTCCCCAGGTTAATGCTACATCAAAATCCACTAAGTTACACCAACACAGGCACATTGTGTGTCTGCTTCATTTTTAAAGTGCTATAACATTCAGGCTGTAAGAGAGAGGATTTCTCAACATCACACCCTCGAGGTTGAGCAACTCCTCTGATGTTGGAAGACGCTTTTGTTTTCAACAGATACAGTGAGGGCAAAATGTCTGTCATGGATCTTGATACATTTATGAATAGGATTTCATGGTAGACTTCCCTACAAAAGCAGGGGCTGACCGCAGTGACATGGAAGATCCAGCCCTGTGTCCACCCCAGGGGAGGTGAGGCAGGCGAGAGGTACAACCATGACCAGCGGGGCTATCAAATTTGAGATGGCTGCCAGCCAATTTCACATGCAAATTGTGGGGCTGGCAGCCATTTTCTCAGGCAGGCCCCACCCCCATGCCTCTGATTGGCCAAGGGGCTCCAGGGTCCTGCCCTTTCCCCTTATTAGCTGTCATGTGGCCCCAGCCCTCACCACCGATTGGTGGCAAGGAGTAGGGCTGTATGATGGACAACAGCCACGAGGACTGCTGACTTCCCAGGAGAGCCAGCATTTTATTTTTGGTAGGTTTTATTTTTTCAGGGAGCCCCACTTTTTTCCCTGCACTTCTTCGTGGCACCCGCGCGATATCATCATTTCCGCAAAAATTGTGAAATGACGATTTCAGTAGGTCCCTAACCACGACACTGTCATCTGGGATGACATGAATGACTTTCTCTCACTCCATAGCCTCCCTTTCAGGGTGAAACCAGTATCTGTCCCTAGCGATATGTAAACATTTACCTTCTTGAGCTGGCTGCGTAATCTAACAGATCAGTAGTTTGGTTTCTACGTGGCATTTCCAAGAACGCCATGAGACAAACAGATACGTTTCTGTTAATGAATTGTGAGGTGCCTCCCTCCAGGTGGGATGCAGAACAGCAGCCATTCCTGTTTGTCGCTGAATACTTTGGCCCCCGTTCAACAGCAACAAGGGAAGCAATGCGGCCTGGTGATTAGCATAGTGGACTGGGAGCCTTCTGTTTTCAGCCGTGCTACTGACTAGTTGTGTGGTCTTCAGGCAGATCACTTAACCTCTGAATGACTCGTTTACCAGTCTGCATGCTGATGATCACAATATTCACCTGGGGGTGGAAAGCTTAATTATTCCCAGACAGATGGGTGCTGTATAAGTGCAAAGTGTTATTATTACTAAATCTTCCTGGAGGTGCCTTTAATGTCTCAAATGCATTTTCTCTTACCCCAGGTTTCACACCATGGGTATGACAAAGATTACAAGGAACAAGTTGAAGCAGGGGCAAGACTGTTGGGCCAAATACCTTCAGGTAAGAGTGAAACAGATGATGGAAAACCAATTAATTTTTTTACAGCAGAAGAAATAGCCACAGGATTAAGAAGCATTAATTATTTATCTAACTGAAGCCTCTGCAAAAAAAAAATGAATATCTATATCTGCATCACTCATTTTACACAGCAAGATAACAACTTTGGTAATCTGAGCTCTTGCTTTGATAGTCTTCCTTGCTCACATGTCAATTAAAATATAATCAGAGAATGTGCAGAATGTACTTCAGGCTCTTGGGAAAAACAAATCAATCATTATAATGTTGTGGATTTGTTCTGTAACCTCTTCAGATGGCTAGAGTCTGGGATCACAGCACCCTTGGTAAAAATCACTAACGTCACCAAAACCAAATGAGCTTTGTAGACTTCCATCAGCTGAGGATTTACCCTAAACTCCTAGGCCCTGTCCATTGAGAGACTCTCCATAACTTTAACGGGCTTGTGGTAATGACCTTATTCTGGCCTAATGGAGCATTGACTGTGGGCCCAGCTATAGAGGACACATCTTGCCTGTACCTGCTCCAGGTCCTGCTGACTGATGGATAACAAATATCATCTTTTCTTTATGTGTGTGACACTGTTTCTTTGGGTCCCTCCTTTCCATCCCTCCTTCTTTTCATACATTTTAGAGTGGATTTTGAGTTCAGACATAAAATCTCAAACTTGAAAACTTACTTGTTTTGGTTATTTTTCCCCTTAGAAATAGCGAGACTAAATGTTGTCCGGTCAGAAAGGTTGGCTTGAGCAGACAGGGTTCTTAGCTGTGAGATTTGCATCTAGCTTCTACGGAGAACTCCTCCTGCCCCAAAACGCTGCGTGAGCGCTATACGTTTGAGTTTCTGTTCAGGTCAGTCAGCCAGAGGTGAGCTGGAGCCAACCTTTCGGGGGTGGTTGGGTCTGGAGTTTGTCTTCTTGAATTCCTAACCAGGACTTTGGAAGGGTTGAGGAATCCATGTCCCTGGAGTCCATCCCAAGCTGGTCAGCAATCCCAGTCATTGTTGGCCCTAGCTTTTGAGCGCTCAATGAGTGCTGTATAGAGATGGCCATGTAGGCAATTGCATTTTGAGGATATTTGGGTCTGGAACTAGATTTGGCAGTCTGGATCCATCTCTGGTGTTGTGGAAGACTGGCACATCTCAAAAGGTGGAGAGTTACTTTCTTCTTTATCGAGACTTGGACTGTCTCGAGATGCTCTCAGCAATATGGAATATCATACAACCAGGAGAGAGGTGTGAGCTGGTGACTTGCATGCAAGTTTGAGGGTATCTTTGAATCCTAATGAACCACAGCTCTGGGGCCAACCCTAGATTGAGTGCTATTATTGACTTCTTGGGTTCTTTGGTCCAGATCATGCCCCGGTGGTGTTTTTTGCAAAAGAAACCACTTATGAATGCAGGCAAGAGCTGCCCTCTGTGTTATTGTTCCAATTCACCTCAAGTTTATGACACGATGCAGCGGATACCTGTGGTTATGTAGCAGTAGCAGATATCTTTAGGCATTTCTTATGGCTGCATTACTGCCAAATGGATACAGGAACATATTTCTTCCAACCATACTGTTTTCACAGTTCTGCATTGCCAACACAGCTTTCAACACATGCAGGCGAAAATCTAGTCTCCATTTCAACATCTATAAAAGCAGCTATAATGATGCTTTTTTGATGACTTCCCACAGGGGTTGTGAAGATTAATCAGGCAATGTCTGTAAAGTTCTTTGAACCCGAAAAGCAATAAATACCTTCAAAGAGTTGTTATGTTTGGCTGATGGCTGCAGCACCACCTTTCCTCTTAAGTTACAAAGCAAGCGTATTGCTCCTCTGATAATGAGAGAACTTCTGCTGCTACCTTTGCTTATTTGCATATTTAGATCTTGCATCTTTATTCTTTTGCATCACCCTGGAGGTAACATTGAGTCATGACAAGTCCATTCATTCACTCTGAAGAAGACCTTACCTGGGTAGTTGTGACTCAGATGGCAACAGGGGGGTGGCTAAACAGTGTGGACACTGGTTATTAGGTAGCTTCTGAACTAATACTCAGTGGAGTCCATACCTTTAGTGACCATGTAGCAGTGCATCTTGCTGTAGTCTCATGTTGAGCCAGTTTATGGAGTCCAGCAATGCTCACATGGTACACTCGCCTAGTGCTGAAGCTGCTGCATGCAGGATTGGCATCCTAGGGCGTGAGCACTTTCAAAGGACATCAGGAGTCCCACAAAACTCATTGTAGCAGCCAGGAATCAGGGAAACTAAAGATACTCTCCTGTAGTCGCATCTTTTCCTCTCCCTTGCCATATCCCTACACTGCCAGCAGAGACGGGTGGCAAAGAACTGTGAGAGCTGTGCTGCACTTGTGCCACTGGAGCGTGGTTCTTCAGGGGTGTGGGTGCCAGTGCAAGGTTACCAGACCATTAAATAGGTCCTGGTCCAGGGAAGTCGCTCTCCACTCATGTCAGCATAATGAAGATTTAAAACTAGCCCACTGACTTCTATAGATTCCCTTAAGCTGTTGCATTCACTGCTGTGGCAATGCGTAGGGGGTTCATGCACGTGCATCCCCTGAGAACGCTGGTGCACCCCCCCGACAGCCAACATTCCCCGCTTAGCTGATGGGCTGGAGGGGCAGGTGGGAGTGCTGGTGCTCCTCCTGAGAGCACTGGCCAGGGAGTGGGGGTGCCAGAAGAAGTGCCACTGGCACTTAAAGCATGCCCTAGCACTTCACGGCGTGCTGCTGGCACTTCCAGTTTGGCACAGTTGGCCGTGGAAGGATCCCCCTGCGATCCGGTGCGATTGCTCCCTGGTTGTTACTTGGCTGCTGGGGGGGCACGTGCCCCCTGACTCAGGAGGCACCAGTCACCCATGTTTCACTGCCTCATATAGATGTGCAGGGAGCTGGCTCCGATGCACTGGAAATCTAGTGTGTCAGAGCAGACTAGACTAACCGAGTCTACTGGAGCACGCAATAAACACGCTCCAGCAGACTGTGGCGTCACGTGTATCAGCGTCCGGGTGCTGAAAAATGGTGATGGGGCACTTTGAACTAAAACTCATTCAATGAGCTTTAGTTCAAAGCGCCCTGCCACCATTTTTCAGCATGGGGGATGCTGACGCATGTGATGCTCAGGTGCTTTTAATTCGTGCAGCTCACTAATTAAAGCGCCGCATCTGCACCTCCCAGACCACATGCAGAAATGCCCTCAGTGAGCAGGGCTTGCAGATCAGAAAAGAGGAAGCTTTTCCAAAACAAAGTGAATGTTTATGGCAGCAGCGTGCAGTGCTTGTGGTTTCCTTTCGTGTCCTCGGGAGGATAAGGAATGCAACTGGCACAGCTAGACAAGCAGCCGGGCCTCCGGCACAGCAGCAGCTGGGGTAGTGGGGATTGGGAAAGTGAAGCAGACATGAGCCGCCGGCCCGGGCAGATCTCCACAAGGGTTGGCTGAGCTGGTTTCAACCACAGAGGGGCCCTCAGCTATGAAGGCTGCATCCAGATTGTAGCAAGTCTTTGAGTGCTGGTAGGGATTAGCAAATACAGCAACTTTCAGCCTTTTCTTGTTGGTGATCCCCAGAAAAATAAAATGGGGAAAAGACGAAACTCTGTCTCTCTCCCAAGGGGAACTGTGCTCCTGAGCACCGAGTCTAGGATGCAAAACCCTGAGTGGCAAGGATGTTTTGCTCCAAATCCAGGTTTTGTAACACTCCCATCTGGGGAGGTTGGTCAGCATCTCGGTTTTGGAGTTGACTCCATCCTGAGCTCAGCCAGGTTCTGAGTGCACACACCCTTCATCTTTTGGATGCTGAAGCCAATACAGCTCTGATTTTATATGCTTGGCCTCAGGCAAAACATTCATTATTCTTGTTGTAGCTACTCCTTGGTATCTTGTCCTTGAGGATTTGTAGAGCACCCATAGCACAGGCGCAGCCATAAATAATAACGATCATGTTGATCTTTTGGCCCAAACAGATAAGCTTTTTGTGGTTTTGTAAGATTATTTTCATTGCAACGAAAAATCAGCAATTCAAGTCAGCCTTGTTAATGCAAAACAAGTGCATACAGCATCCTGCTACCTTGAGCACGGCAGAAATAAGAATACTGATTAATGAGGAATAATAAGTGTCCTTTCCCTTCTTAGTCTAACTTAAAAAAAAACCATTTTTTTTCACCTTTGAAAACTTACGCCTATATTTTTGCCCAGAAAGCATTAATAATTGAGGCTAAACTCGACACGTTCTGCAAGTTGGACAACATTCAAATCAAGTATGCTCCATCCGGGAAGTATTTGGTCTCTAGATTTTGTTCCCAGCTCTGCCTCCTACTTGCTCCATAATGTTCAGCAAGTAATTTGACCTCTCTGAGCCTCTTTCCCTAGTTATAACATTGAGAACGGAGATTGATTCCTTCCCATGGGCTTAATCAATGCTTGTAAAACAGCTCGAACATCTTTGGGGAGAGAGGCTACATAAATGCAAGGATTTAGAAGGTGGAAAGACAAGATGGAGTTGGGTTCAGATGGATCAGTTAGTGGTAGCACGGTGGTCAGACTGCTGTGTTGCTGGCTTTCCAATCAGATCAGAAAAACTGAAGTAACTGCTTCAAATTTTGCTTGCAAGGGCTCACAGGTTTCTTATCCCCTTTGCAAGCACATGATATGTAACTGCCTCCGGCCACCACCCCATATGGGAACAATTGTTGCTGCCTCCCTGCCCCTGAAGTCATGGCATAGTTAAAAAACCCACAGATGCAATGATTTTGTTGTGTTCATTAACTGGTCTCATCTTGCTTGAGCTCTTCTTGAGTGAATACCCGTGGCTGAAAGAAAGCAATGCAGAGGAAAGTAGAGCTGCCCGCAAAGGGGTATGTGCAGTGGGCAGTTAGAAGGAAAAAGACTCATCCTGGAAGAAAGGAAACTTATTAGGAGGCCATGTGGCAGAATAAAACATTTTGGTAACCCTCTCAACTGGATTGCTAGCTGGTCTGAATCGGCACAGCTCACCTTATCACACCTGAGAACCAGCCCCAGTGTTATTTATAGCTCAGGAGGACTTGCACAGCGAGGACAAGAGCCTGCTGTGTTAGGCACAGATAAATGCAAAGTACTCTGGGGTCCAATTTAGTCACCCAAAACTGTAGGCAATCAAAATCAAAGGCCAGGGCACCTATACACCTGCTCTGGGGTGGGGAGGTAAGTCGTGGTAGAGGGAGGCATTTTAATTAGAGCAGCTCTCAAGTGCCCCTGTAATTAAAATGTCCACAGCGTTTCATATATTCAGCACCCTGTTTCAAAATGACGCTGGGGCACTCGTTCAATGAGCTGTAGCTAAAGTACCCCCACCGCCACTTTGAAATGCTGAATACACGAGACGCTGCAGGGCATTGGCACGTTTTCATTAGACCGCTCCGGCAGACTCGAGTAGTCGGAGCATGTGTAAAAGTGATGACTTAAGAATTTGAAGTATATTCTTTGTAAGTCTTATTGTTATTAATTTACCTCTTGTAGCCATCCCAGGAGGAGATGGCAGAGTTTGAAAGGGGCCAAATGTTGGGGGTCTGGGTGGGCAGGAATCCAACCCTCGCTCATTAGTGGCACCCATTATAGCATACATTTTTCCTTGTTGCATTTTGGCTTGTTTGCTCTCCAAGAGAACCAGAATTGCCAAAGAAATGCCCCCCAAATAGAGGCTCAGAAAGAAGATTTCTTTTGGGTTTGGTTCAACTTTGAGGCAAAATTCCTGGGAGGAAGCAAAAATACTGTCATTTGAAAGAATTTGCATCGGTCCCCTCCCCTAGTATTATCCTGTTTCATTCCCACTCTGCAGGGTAAGACTGCCTCTTGTAATAGTGGCAAATGCTATCTGTTTCTGACATTTCAGCACATGAAGTGCAGCAAGAAAGCAAACATGGCCCCTGAAAGCACAAATTATCTCTGTGCCCTGTCTGTTATACAAAAGCACAACATTTCTTTTCAGTTTTTGTAACCACTGGGGACTTCAGGCACCTGAAGATGCTGCAGTGAGCTCAGTGTATCAACAGCAGGTTGGCTGAGTATAAGTACACCCAAAAGACCAGACACCACCAGGCCTGTCATATGGTAAATGCAGACCACTTAAGTTTGTCTTGACTCCCGTGCATTCTCCCCTCACCCTTCCTCCCACAGTTTATCACTTATTTGATGCATTACATTTCGAATGAAATGGGGACCTGGATGATTCACATTTTCAGATGTGGCTACTACAAGGCAGCAAGAACACATCATTCTGCATGAAATCAAGTGGAGTTTTTGAGTGCTCTCAGCCTTCTGAAACTCGGGGCTTATCTAGCGGCTAGGAGGACGCGCGGTACATATCCTCCAGTTTGTCTGGGCTAGCAAACACCTTTGCAACTGGAAGGACTGTACCATCCCTGGCGAGATACCCATCAATGGTTCTTTCACAGCCCATTTAAATCGATGCAAAAGCTCCCATTGAAGTACATGGGGGATTTGGAATAGGCTCTAGGGCATTCAGGTGAGCTTCAGGAACATGCTGCCCCATATGCAAACTGGTGAGTAAGTGTCAATCTCCCACTGTCTCTCTCTTCCTACTGGAGGAGTTAATTTCCTGAGTCCTTCTGCAGGAAGATGGGAGCCATCAGAGCAGCACAGCTTTTGATACAAACCTGGGGTTTTTAAGGAAGGAGGGAGAGACAAAAGTTTGATTCATAAAAGTTTGCAAAAAATAATAATAAAACTGCCTGGGGGCGATTTCATAACATTAATAGATAATGTAGTCAATTATGTAGGCTTATTTTATTTAAGTAAAGTGCAGGTGGTGAGCTCCATCTCATCACAGGTGCTTTTCCAATTAGCTGTATGTTTGAGGTGAATACATGGCCAAGAGCCAAACCTCCCTGCCACTAGCAAGAGACTAAAATAGTCTAATCCAGAGGACTCATTTTACTTCGTGTTAAAGCAACTAGCACCCATTGTATTAATGCCTTTCAAAGGGTCCCCTCTCATCTTGATAAAACACAGAGAACATTTTACAGTGGAAACGTAAATACCCTTCATTCTGCATGCAGTGAAGGCTGAGGCATGATAACTCCTTGGATAGCCATTGTTTATTATGTTTTTGCAGATGCATATTCTGGTTTGCATTTGTTAAGTGTTTTCTTTTAATTATCAGTGGCTATCCATGTAATGGGCAACCTTACGCAACAGCTTATCTTATTAGCTTTTGAGAGAGACATCTGTCTTTCACCATTGTTAATTAGTGGCTTCTGCTCATTAAAATATATTTATGTACTTTTGTTATTAAAATTGGGTGAGACTGCTGCTTATGAAAATGCCAAGTTGATTAGCCTGGCTAGAGTGAGGGACTGCGTAGGCAGTCATTAGGCAACAACCCCCCCGCCACACACACCTTTATTTGCCAATATACCTTAGCTGTAGCATGCAGCCTACCTCTTACTCCAGTCCTGATTAGCATGTGCATATTTTTTATGGGGGTGGAGTGGAAGGGAGTTGGTTCATGGGATAAATATGCCCCCAGGACTGGGCAGAAACTAACAAACTCATTTTTGCTTGTGGCTCAGTCTTGGGTTTTAGTTCAAGATGTACCACTAACTCATGTCAAACCTGGGTTAAAGTGAAGCCCACATTCAGGGGCCCTGCTTTTTAACCCCACAAAAGCCTTAAGAGTTTGCAGGATGGTTTTCCATCCTCTGTTTCAATTTCATCACAGGCCTTGTGATGTTTGATAACAGGGCATCTCTTATGGGTCAGGCCTCAGCTAATCTGTGAACGATGCTGAGAACTCCCTGGTCTAAACAGTAGACTGACCTAAATAAAAAAAGCACAAGAGGCTGGCTTTTGCCTGGATGCAGGACAGGCTTATAGCTCTTCCAGGATCTCAGATTTTCTTTTTATAATCCAAGTCGGTTGTAAGACCCATGGAGCAGGGAACTTTTCTTCCTCAATATGTCAGAGCACCCACTTGACACCCTTTAATACCAGTGTGGAAAAAATCATGCTCTGTTTTTATTACACCTGAATTTTCAAGGGCACCTAAGTGAATTAGGAGCTTAAACCCCATCTTCAAGAGTGACATGCAGGACCCAACATTTCCCTGAAACCTGGTAGGGACAGACATTACACATAAACCAGTTTAAGTGATCAGAAACTGGTTTAAATCTGTAACAGAACCGGTGTTCAGTGCACATACAGCAGTTTGGAAATGGCTGAAACCGGTTTGAGATAAACCTGGTTGAATGTAGTATAAGACTTAACGGATTTGGTTCCAACAGGTGTGTGCAACAGCTGCCCCAGACCACTTGCTGGTTTAAGATAAACCAGACACCCCCAGCATCCCAGCATGCTCTCTGGGCTGGATAGGGCTCTCTGTTCCACAGTAGGGATGACCCCTCCCTTCTGCTCCCTGGCTGCAGCTTGGCACAGACTTGCAGGCACAAAGCATCTGCCTGGCTTCCCCCTGCTAAGCAGGGATTATCTCCCCTCCCCACTGCCTTACACAGACACCTCGGCATTAGCTAGCAGACCATTTGCTGGCTAAGGTCCATGCTGTGGGAAAGGACAGAGACAGGCAGGTTTTTTGGAGCTAATCAACAGGTAGCTTTAATGTAATTCTTTGGAAGAGCTGCTTAAGAAGAGCTCCATCAGTTAATGCAGAAAGGCTTTGTTTTCTTAATGAGTTGATAATCACTGAATAAAGGGTGATAAATGTTTCCCGCTGGGCAGCTCAGGAGTGGGGAGAATACTCAATGTCCTGCAAGGGCCCGGCCCCCTCAGCTCAGCCCTATGTAAGGGAAGGGAGGGCTGATCTAGTGCTCCTCAGCTTCTAGCCTGAGCCACTGTAGGAATGTCCCTGCATTTCTAGGATGTCTGTCTGGGTTACAAACTGATTTAGCCTTGCCAAGTTAAATTAACCCGCAAAGATTGAATCAATTCAGGATCAGGCTTTTTGAATGTCTGTCCCTAACCAAGAGAATTTAGGCACTTTTTGGGCCAGCCTTTCAAAGGTCTTGAGGCATAAAACGATGCAAAAAGGTATTTTTAGAAGTACTTAGGTGACTAATTCCTATTTGTTTCAGGAATGGGTTATTGGACATTATCGAAAATCTTACTGGTGCTATGCACATCATTAGGCACCGATCTTTAACAATCTGACAGTTAATGAGATTTTCAAAGGCATCAAAGCAGGTTAGATACTAGATTCCTACTGATTTTGTTAGAAGCTCTGAACCTGCTTCGGCACTTTTAAAACCCAGTAGTCACCTGTCTGCATCCCTGAGTGCTCAAGCCTCTTTGAAACTCCAGCCCTTAGGTGCTCTCAGAAGTTTTACCCCAAGCCTTCGCTCCGGTACAAGGCAGAAGGTGAAAATATTGCCAGAATCAAAACTGACGCAAAACTTGGTCCAACAACATTAGACACCTGCTCAGCCTCCAAGTGCAATTCCATGGCAGCTGTTGCATTAACCCAACCTGCACATGCAAGAACATGTGTTGTTTGGATCGCTCAGTTTGAACATTGTTCTTCAGACTGTTTGAAAAAGGCCTAATGAAATGTGACTCAGAGAAATAACTGACAAGTGCCAGCCTCACCTTTGTATTGTTTCACCAAAATGGGAAAGGAGACAAGGGAAAAGATCCCTAATATCCGTTGTTCCAACTTGCCTGCAACTTGTGGACCGGGTGAAATGTTGACACAGAGCTGACATCTTCACTTGATTTATGGAAAGCTAGAACGAGGGAATATATTAAACATTATAAATCAATGGGGAACATCCGCAACCCCCCAAAAGCTTCGTGTAAACAATATGAAACACTGGCCTAATTTTGTATGTCTAATTTATGACGAGCAATTCTTTCCAAATGAGAAAATTTGAAGGGGAAAGAACTGAACACTTGTAAGAATACTGTTAATTCAGGCATACAGAAACCCAGCCAACCCAGCCTGTTTTTTGTGGCGGCAGGTTTTGTGGGAGCTAATTGCTTGTGCGGTGCCATAGTAGCTCCTTTGCTCCTCCAAGCAGAGATGCTGAAGAGCCAGTTGGTGACTGCATGCCTAGAGGTCAGGTGAGGTGACTGGGCTTGAAAATACCTGGTCCCATTCTTGATTGCTCCACTGATTGTCCACTCGGTGTTGAACATAGTAGTTATTTAGAAGCACTTAGAAGCTTAAGTGCCTGGTGCAAAGGCAAAAATGAATTTGAAAACGGGACTTAGGCTCCCATGTCACTTAGGCTCTTCTGAGACATTTGATTTGTATTAGAATAAGTGAAACTACAGAACGGGCATAACTATAATAGAAGAGGCTGTTGTGCTGTACACAACCTCTCAGATGGCATAGAGGAAAGGCCTGAGTGAAGCCAAGTGTGTGTCGTACCTCCCCTCCCCACCTCCTTATTCCCAGGTACCAAGATAAATTCATTCGAATAGGCAGGAGAATGGAAGGCTTTGTGAGTACAGGCTGCAGCCTTACATCAGGCTCTGACCTGGGGCTCCGACGCAAAAATCATCGGCATGGACAGAGAAAAATGGACTACTATGAGATCATTACAATGATGGGTCAATATTATTGACATCATGCTAATGGGAAAACTGGGGCAGAGAGAGGGAAAAGGGATTCCTCCAAGGCGGTGATTCAGTGGCAGAGCTACTAATTGATCTCAGGGCTCTCCTGATTGCCAGTTCCCTGTTCTACAGACAGGGCAACACTGTGTCACATAGCTCGACGGCTCGACGGTCAAAAAGGTTGGCCCACATTGGGGCTGTGTGCTGTAGGTAACGTGGCCAGGAGCAGCAGACAACCTTCTCCTTGGGCAGGGGTAATACAATCACCCAATATGGGGGTTAGGGTCACTTTATGGCTGGAGGGGCTACTTACTAGATGATAAATCAATCCCTGGTCCTGACTGATAATTTAGTAATGAAAGATACATTGGGCTGTTTTGCAGGAAGCCCATAAGCAAATTCCAATTCGGATAATTCCATCGTACCCTCTGAGCAAGTCACCCTGAGTCGCAGTTTCCATTTAATAACGCCCGGGTGCTGCACCAACTGGTTGTATTATTGATATTTATATGCTAGACTGCATGCAAACACCAGAGAGCAGGGCTTCGCCATGTGAGCCAATGCATAAGAGCAAAGAAATCAAAACCTAAACCAATACAATGGACACAGCAGGAGAAAGGGAATGTTATTCTCATAATGCTCATGCTCATGCAGGGATGGGGAGCAAAGACACAGAACAATTAAATTACTTTGTCAAGGTCACACAGGAAGGCTTTAGGCAGAGGCAGGAATCAAACCAGACTGGAAGTCCCAGTTCTGGTCATACCCAGAAGACCCTCTTTTCTGTGTCCCACCCATCCCCAGAAATAGCTGCCTCTTGGTAACAGAGGGGGCACCTTTCTATAGATATCGTAATGTTGCAGGTATGAAGAGTACTTTCCATCTTCAAAATGCTTAACAGACAGCAAATTATCAGATTTAAAAGTGCTTTGGGATGTACAGCACTTTGTAAATATATTTAAATGTATAGATAATGACAGAGATGTTATGAGGCTTTAATTAATTAATGTTTGCAAAGCACTTTGACAGGCACAAATAAGAGGTGCTATTAAAGTGCCAAGTATTATTAAATATAAGTTATTATTATTGGCACATCAGCGAATACACCATGTCTCTGCTTTATGTCTCATTACCCAGAATGCTCTTGCTATTCCTCCTGAAGCAAAGTGGGATGCTTAGCCTGCTGATTTGCTTGCCAATAGTACCCAGAATGCTCCTCTAGCTCTTTTATTAGCAGAGGTGATGACTGAGCTCTGACAAAGCACTGAAAGGTGAGGGTGTTGCTTGTACATTAAATATCTCTCTAGGTGGTTTGCAAGCCAGGACTGCATGGGGAAGGCTCTTCTGTGGAAGCCCTCTCATAGGTGTAAGTTGGCAAAATGAAACAGGGAGATGAAGAGCTAACTAATGAAATCAAAGCCTGAAAGCCTTCCCTGCTGACCCCCTTGGAAAGACAGTTATGCATAATATGTTCACATACTGAATTAAGGCAACTGGGTGCCTAAGGCACCTCTATATTGGACTTCAGTGGCAATATCCTCGTGCCATACCTTTACTCCTAGGGGGACAGGAGTTTCCAGGGTCAAGGTGAAGCTAAGAGCAGTTCACATCTTCTGAAACTGTAGCTTCCAGCTGGCTGGAGATGCAGGTCATGACTACACATGGTGTGACTGCAACTTGCATAAACATACCCGAGCTAGGATTAAACTGGCTTGCCTGATTGGGCACCAGCATCAGTGAAGCAATGCCATCATGGAGCTCAGTGCCAGCTGTCAGGCCTGCTTGAAAAGGCGTGCAAGCACTCCATTTGGTTGCCCATGTTGAGCAGGGTACTGCCATGGTGACACAGGTGCAAGCTGCACTCACACCTGTTCAGGGTAGGCACCGCCTCAGGCTGGCATCAGTTGCTTTCATACTTGAGCTTGAAACAGGATGTATTTTCTTTATAGTCTATATATTCTGAGTTCATCATGGGACACCAAGAGCTGGGGCCCTCAGTCTTGGCCTAATGTGTCCGGCCACAGGTTTAACAAGGCAGCTGGATGCCCAGGGCAGCTGTAAGCCACAGGGGCAGGAGCAACATCTGGCTACTGCTGTGCCACTGGTCACCCCACCTTAGTTATGTTACAGTGCTGGATCTTAATCCAGACCTTCTAGAAATGGGTCTAAATCCAAATCAGTAGCCTGTATTTCAACCAGGAGCCAAAACCCCAGGTGAATCTGAACACTCAGCCTCAGAGCAAAGCCAAATCCTGGAGCTTGTCCCCTTCATGAGGTTTTGCCAAGTACATTGTGGAGCACTTGGGTAAATCCAGAATCAGACATCAGTCGGCGTTTCTGGTTCTGGTCTCAGGGTCTGCAAACACTGACTCCTGCCCATGTGCCTCCCAGCTCTAATGGACCTCCACATGGCCTAACTTATCTTAATTGCTCCCAAGTACAAAACCACAGAAATACCAGAAAGCTCAGTTACTGTTCAACTGAATATCTAGCCTAAACCTCATCTGGTGTAACCCAGCATTGCTCAGTTGACCTCAATGGAGATATCCCCACTTATGTGAACAGAAGATCTGCCCCTGGGTAATTAATTGGATAGCATATGCTGCAAGGTTAAGATTAAAGATTTCCTGTGGGGGAAAAAAATAACTATGACTAACGATTTCTTTCATCAGGAAAGCTTGGAAGGTGGAATGAGAGGTTACTGTGAGACCTATTAGTAATTACACACTGGCAGTTGCAGGCTATCACCTTACACATGCTCGCAGTAACGCCAACGAGTCAGTAATTGTAACCTCAAAGTGTGAAAAGAAGAAGAAATCTCTTCCTATTTTATCTCAAGGAAAGAAAAACCTGAGACAGCAAATCCTATATTAGGTAGTTCACAATTGCACAATGACATTTGTTTTCCTGGTAAATGGTTCATGTTTTGAAAGAGGTGAAACACAATTCAGGTATTGGTTAGTATGCTTTTATTAACTCGGAATTAGATATACAAACAGCATTTGCCTGTACAGCTTTAGGAAGAACCCCCATAATCCCTTGCCCCATTGTACTGTAGCAATGATTCAGAGTATAGCTGTACCCCTCAGGCTGTGAGCTTGTCAGCTCTCATATGTGAAGCAATGCAGGGCTGGGTTAGCGCTTGAATGGGAGACCCCCAAGGAAAATACAAGGTGCCACAAGCAAATGCTGTGGGTAGGACGCTTCCCCACAACCCAGTCCTGAGCCAGTAGCCTAGTTGAGTCCTAGGGGGTGCTGTGCTTCAGGAGAGATACCTTCTTCCCCAGCAGGTTTCTGCTCACAGCCTGGTCATTTGTGATAATTTGACAATCACAAGGAGGAGTGTCCTCTCCAAATGCATTCTGTTCAGCCAAATGCCTACCGTGGCAGGCCTCCCACAGCTGGAAGCAATGTCCATAAATACCTGAGGAGCAAATGGGGCCACACCTAGCAAACATTGAACTATACTGGGCTAGGATGGCTTTTCCAAAGTACGTGGAGGGCTCCTCTGGTCTAAGAGGACAAGTCTCTCACTCACATAGAGGAAAGGAAGGAGGAACCGCGCAGGAGTTCCCGTACCGGCATGAAACCATTCCCACACTTCCATAATCCTACCACAAGACCTCTGCTCAGTATAATACAAGCGTCCTTGATGCTTATTCAGTTGTGACATCCTTCCATATTCTTTCTTCCAATAACACTTGGCTTGTTGCACCTTTACCAGGTTATCCAAACCCTTTTGCTTTTCCTAGTGGCTTCTAGGGTGTGAGGGTCAAAAGCAATAAGTGCCCAACTCTGATTGCAACAAAGGCTCTAGATCACTGCTTTGTAACAGAAGCTTTTCATGTAGTGGAAGAGAGTATTAATGAGCATCCCAAAGCACATCAAATGGTAGAAACCTGCACAAATAATATTACAAGTACTGTTTGATTTATTGATAGACTAGGTCAAATAGAAAACCATTTGGGAAGACTATATTGCAATGTTGAAAACAACCTGGCAAATTAGCAAAACATCTGGAAGCTCTTCTATATATCTAAAGAAATTATGATTATCAATGCCGTCTAAAGGATTGAGACAGGTCTGTTATCATGGTTGACGGGAAAATCTTGTCTAAATCCCTAGGATTGCTTTGAAAATCTCCACCTGAGATTTTTTCCCAAAATTTAGAAACCAAAACCAGCCCTATGTGGAACGTATAAATCTCAACTCATTCTTTTAAGTAGCTGTAGTTACACAAATTCGATTTGTATTGCTAGCTGGAATATCAAGGGGGGGGCTGTTAACATTAGCAAATATTTCATAAAGACTAAAATCAACTTTACAAGTGAGAAATTTTATGAACATATAAGCAATCTCAAATGGGATTACCCGCACTATGCCCATAGACACAACTTCACCCTGAAGTTGATAATCCCAGCCAGACTAAATACAGCAAATGGAACCCGCCACAAAGCATCATGGCGGGCAGTTTAAAATCATAGAAATATGGTTCGTATATTCAATACCACAGACTGATGTAAGGGCTTCATTCTTTATACTTTTCTCTGAGAAAACACCATGGACTTGCTTCACCACTGACCACTTGCTTAAACCACTGCAGAAGTTTGCAGTTCCCAGAGGTAACCCACCTGGTCTGGGTATTCTTATTCACAAACACCTTGAGGGTTGAAAATCACTGCCTAGAGCTGTGTGAGTGTATTTTCTCTCCAGTTGTGTCTAAAATGCCCTTTAGAAACATTTATACATACTTTCTCGATGCTATTTCCCTCTTTTTTTCTTAATCGTTTTCATTTCAGCTCTGGACGCTGCATGTGAGTGCACGTCATCTTTGCTGGCCAGAAGAAAGATGGTCTTGTCTTTCATGCATTAGAGTGAGAATCAGGACATCTGGATTCAGTTCACACCCACCACAGATCCCTGGATGCCCTTTTGCCATTCACCTTTTCCCTCTGTGCTCAGTTCTGCATATGTAAAATCTTGATATTTATGCTTCTTTTCTAAGTGACTAAGAGTCCCCTGTGGTTCAGTGGTACACTCCTTGTCTACTGCACAGGAGACCTGGGTTTGATTCCCAGACGCTTATACAACTACAGCCATGGATGCACCAAACATCTGGTCTTTGGAGTCTGTCTCAGTGGCCTAAAGGGAAGATGGAAGGTCTGGGCAGCCTCCACTCCTCCCAGGCATATGTACTGAGTGTTTAGAGGGCCCTTGTTCACACACCATGATCCAGGAGGATTGATGGGTGAATACAGTGGAGTCTCTGCATCAAGACTTGATATCCCCCTGCACTAATATATGCCCCCATTTCCCAAGCCAGTTTTTTCCTGGTGTTGTCATCTGTTCAATGCAAACTGACTTCCTTGCTGCCATAATTGTGTCTACTGCAGGCACCTACCCAGCTTGAGAGGGCCAGTTATGTGTCCACCTCTTACTATTGAATAAAATCCAGAGTACATCACTCCATAGCAATCGTGTCATGTGTCTGCACCCTGTGGCATTTGAAATGCTGCTGGTTATTAGGGCCAGGAGCAGGGGAAGTGAGGGCTTCTCCAACTGAGCTGTTGACTGATGTTTCTAACAAGGGATTCCTCCAGATTATTTGGAATTTGGCCTTGACACCATAGTAAATGCCTTGACTTAAGGGTGTGCCAGTACTCAAAAAACAGTAAATGGGGTGACCCAGTTTAATTAATGGCTAATTAGCCTGCAATCAACCCTGAGCAAAATAGTGGAAAAGCTGATACGCGATCAAATGATCTATTAAATGAAAGTAGTAAAGGAACACTATATAGCTGATGCCAGCTAATGTGGTTTCATAAGAACATAGATCTTATCGAACAAACCTGATTTCATTCTTCCAGCAGATTACAAGTATGCTGCATAAAGATAACAGCAGGGGTATAATATAATTAGATTTCTGAAAGGTGTTTGACTTAGAACCAGACAGCATTCTGGTTTAAACAGCACCATTACAATATCAATACAGCACATGATAAATGGGTTACTAACTGGCTAATTAACAGATCTCAGAAGCTACCATTGGGGAATAAGCAGTGAATGGGAGAGTTTCTAGTCATGTTCCGCTGAGATCAGTACTAGACCCAATGCTATCCGCTGTCTGAAATTAATATAAAAACATGGCTAATAACATTAGCAAATGACATATTATTGGCCAGATTGTAAATAGTGATAAGGACAGAGCCATAAGGATTGCTTGGTAAACTGGAGGGCATTCAAACAACACAGATGCAATGCTCTGTTGCTAGGGGCAAGGAATGAACACCTGTACCTATGCAGTGAGGAATTGCATCCTGAAAAGCAGTGACTGGAACAGATTTGCAGCTTGTAGTCCTTGCTTTCATTTTTTGGGCCCTTGTGGAGCAAGGAATTTAGCTAAACTCTCAACTTCATTGGCCTCTGGCAGGATCCCACCATGAGTGTTTTTGCTCTGGCCTCAAACTTGCAATCTCTGGGCTGTCAATTGTGCATATTTAGCGCCCGTACCACCCCAGTCCCCGGGGCTTGTACCACATAAACAAGCAAACACAATCTACTGTGATGCTGCGGCACATGCGATCCTTGAATGTACAAATGGGTAGATGAATAGGGCAGTGATTTTACTCCTAGATACGTCACAGGTGAGTCTGATGGTGAAAAACTGCTCGCAGTTACAGTGTCAGCATTTCAAACAGGTTCTTCGCAAGTTGGAATGAGTGCAGAAAGTACCACAAAAATGGCATGGAAAATGCCTTAGAGTAAAAGAGTTGAAGAGGCCTGTTGAGCCTACCAGAGAGAAGACTGAGAATTGACTTGAAAACTTACTGGATATTCAGTTCACATAGCTAAGTACTGAAGCCAGACCAAATCAAACTAGAAATTAAGCACAGATTTTTAACAAGAGGTAGGTGGTTGGAGCTTCCTGCCCCAACCAGGGTGTGCAGACCGAGCCATAGAGGCAGCCACAGGAGACTGCTATCTTCTGTGAAATGGGAACAGAGGAGAGCGACATGTAACATGTGCTCACTAGTGGGTTGTGGATACTTCTGCCTGACCAAGCTCTCTACATCCTTCCATGCTGATTGCTAATAATCACACTATAATCTCTTGGGCCTGAATGATATGTGACCTCAGCTTGCCTTGCTGAGATCCCAATCACTTTCATCCGTATTTAAATGTAGAGCTCCTCTTTATATATTTGACATGGAAAGGTGCTTCCTGCACTGGCCTCACGTCTCACCTACCCAATTACTCTGCATTTGGCATGGGAAAGAGAGAGAGCGAGCTTGATTGCTGATGTGTAATCATAATTGGAGATCCAGCGACTCCTTATCATAGAATTTGCTTAATCGCATGCTGTGTGCAAAGGATTATTACTAAATCAAATTAAATACTGAGAGCTACACCAAGTGATAAGGAACCTGCTCAAGTAGATGAGAAGGGAGATCATTAAGATTTAAACTGCTGCTCTGTCAGCTTTTTGTCTACGCCATCCAGAACTCTTCTTGGTGTCTGTGGTGGTCTGGCGCATCTGCCCAGATGGAGGTAGGGCTGGAAAGCAGGGAAAGGTGGGCGATCATCACTTCACTCAGGGCTGGTGCACCAGAAGAACGGATTTGTTCTTGTGTTTCAACGAGCAGTGCACACAGCCCACAGCAAGTTGTGGAGAACAATTTCGTAATCTGTGCAGTATAACAATTAAGCCTCAGGGTATAAATTACATAGCTCTGTAGAAAAGCAATTAAACCATGCAAACTGCTGCATACAGCCCTGTCACACAGTAAGCCATAAAATAAAGACTAGGTGTAACACACTGATATAGCGTTGGCCACGTGTCCCCCTCCTGCTGGAGGATAATAGCCTGCCATTGTTGCCGGTAAGGACAGTGAATTAGTCCTTTAGCTCAAGGCTTTGCTGTGGCACTGAAGGTTCAGTACCTGCTGATGATTTGTGTTACAGAAACAGCCTTGTTGAAATGGGGCACATCTGCACGATGTGTTGACTGTGGAGCTGCCTAATTAGCTCCACAATACAGTCTTAGTGTTTACACATGCAGCCCTATTAGGTTGCAGGAAGTTAATTAACTCCACAGCAGGTTAGTACTTGTAAATACAAGTGCTGTCCTGCAGTGGTGTTCTTTAGTGCACAGCAATGCTTGCGTAGATGCTGACAGGATTGCCTTCATCGTGGGGGCTGCCTGCTTATAGTCCACTATAATCCCCAGGTCCTTTTTTGCAGAGCTGCTGCTTAGCCAGTCAGTCCCCAGGCTGTAGTGGTACAAGTGGCGGCAGGCTCTGCCCTGTGCGGGGCAGGGGACCATTGGCGATGTGTAGGGGGTGCACATGCACTCCCTGAGCATGGCGACGCACTCCCTCCAAAAAGGTGCTGCCAACGCTGTTGGTGGTGCCTGTAGGCAGATGCTGCTTGCCACCCCCCGCTGCCAGTGGTGTCTGTGTGGGTGCTCACCACTCCTCCCCCCACTGCTGACAGTGCCAGCGGCACCTGCAGGAGCTCCCCGCTTACCACTGCCACCATGCTCCCACTGCCACCAGTGCCGCCGTGCCCCGCCAGCCGCCAGGGGCATGCGGCATTCATGTAGGGCACCCAGCCCTCCTAAGCAGCCCCCATACCTACATCCCTCCACACCTACCCACATCCTCCCCACCCCGCTTCCCACCCCCTCCTGCAAACCCCGCATCCCCCCATCACCCACCCACCATGTGATAAGGAAACCCAAAGCAAACATTAAAACACATAGATATTTAGGATTTATTTTATTTGATGCTAGAGTCACTGATAGGCTTCCAAATTTCTTTAACATTGTCAATATAACAATAAAACATTGCCCATCTGATCAATCCTCCTTTCTCTCTCTCTTTTGTTCTAATTGTGGAAGAATATGGATTTTGGGGTATTTTAAAATGTGAATTTGGGATGCTGGCTCAGCAGTCTAGCTGACACAAGGGACTAGTGTGCCCAGATACCAACTGCCTGGGCCCCAGAAGCTCCTGAGATCAAGTAACCCTGAGCTGCTGGCCAGGGCAGCTTTTTGTACTGCTGGGGACAGCACAGACACTGGCCCTGGGCTCTAGCTCCCCCTGGCTGCAGATCCGGTAGGAGCCAGGCAGAATTATTTTGCCCCAAGTGGCACAATTTCCTCCACAACAAAGTGCATGTCCAAGTACATGCACTGAGGCAAAAAGCCCTGGCTCAAATTTTCACTGCTTGTATTTGAGCTGCTGCAAGCGCACATGCTTGCATGTATGGATGCGCCCATTGAGTGCTTCAGCCTTTTCCTCATCCTCTGTCACTAGGTTGCTTCCCCCATTCAGCAGGGAACCCACACTTTCCTTGACCTTCCTTTTGTTGCTAACATTCTTGTAGAAACCCTTCTTGTTACCCTTCATGTCCCCTGCTAGATGCAACACCAATTGCACTTTGGCCTTCCTGACTTCATCCCTGCATGCCTGAGCAATGCTCTTATTTCCTCCTAAGATTTTTGTCCAAGCTTCCACTTCTTGTAAGCTTCCTTTTTGTGTTTAAACCCACCAAAGAGTTAAGCCACGCTGGTCACTTGCCACGTTTGCTAGTATTCCTGCCTATCAGGCTGGTTTGTTCCTGCGCCTTCAGTAAGGTTTCTTTAAAGTACAACCAGCTCTCCTGGACTCCTTTCCCCCTTCAACCTGGCCTCCAAAGGGATCCTGCCGATCAGGTTCCTGAGTGAGTCAAAGTCTGCTTTTCTGAAGTCAAAGGTTCAAACTCTGCTTCTCTCCTTTCTTCCTTTTGTCAGGATCCTGAACAAAATTATCTCATTGTCACTGCTGCCCAACTTGCCATCCACTTCTACCTCCTCCACCAGTTCTGCCCTGTTTGTGAGCAGTGGGTCAAGAAGAGAACGACATCTAGTTGGGCTCCCCAACACTTACACGAGGAAGGCTCTCCAAAAATGTCCTGGATTGCCTGTGCACTGCTGTGTTGCCCTCTCGGCAGGTGTCAGGGTGATTGAAGTCCCCTCCTCATATTGTTGCTCAGCCTACACAAGGGAGCAAAAGAGCAATAAAAATGAAGGGAATGAAGACAATGAGAGGCAGTGACCAGAAGGAAGGACAAAAGAGGAAAGGGAAGCAAACAGCTAATAAGAGAGTAGAGAACTCGGCATGAGGAGTTCTCAGGGAAGACTCGCATTCAGTCACACATCCAGTCGGCCGTGCTGCCAGCTCTAATGATTTCATTGTACGTCTCATAATACTTAGTGTTTTTCTTAGGATCTCAGCTCCTGGAGTCACGTGCTCATTATTATTATTTAACATTTGCACGCCGAGAGCTGTAAGGAACACCAGCCAGAGTCCCAATGGCATTAAGTGCTAAAGAAGCAGAAAAAAAGCAAGTCCTTGTTCCAAATGGCTTACATTGTTAGTTAAAAAACAAGAGACAAGAAGCAGGTGCAGACAGATAAATGAGGGGGGAAACAAGCAATAAGAATGCCTCTAGTCCTCGTGGATATTTGTTTTAGAATGGCTCAAATCCCATAGCAAAATAACAAATGAACCCTAAATCGATCCCTGATGATTTTTAAGCCGGATATTCGGGGGGTTATGCCGATAATTATGGAGTACCTAAGGTTGTCAGAAATGCTTCTTTGAGCTGACAGACCAGGAGCCAGGGACTTTCTCCTACTGGATGTAAAAGATCACAGGAATGACCTGCTCTAATAACAGCATTGAGCTCTGGAGCCATAAATCACAGTGAGGAGCAAACACATGAGAAAAATCCCATTCAGACTCAGGATGCTCTTACCCTCCAGCCCTCTCAAAACCCAGTGAAGTGTTCGCTTTTTCCTCGCACCGAACCCATTGTATGGCCAGGCTGAAAGGATAGCCCTACAAAAGGGCTAATATTAAGCACATGCACGCAGCAAGATGAGCAGTAAGCAAGCAATGGGCTTTGCACTGATGAGCCTACCAGGCATTGCACTGATGAGCCTACCAAGAAACAAAACAAAGACATAACCAATGGGGAGAAAATATTTATTTTCTTTTTTTAAGCCATTTTCCCTTCTAGCCAAGTCATGTTTATCCCATGGGGCCCTGACAGTCACCTCCGAAACCACACAATGACTAATTGTTCTGATCTTCCCCCGGGCAGGAGGACCGGTGGAGCAGCATTGAAGAAAATGAAAAAATAAAAAAGGGATAGGGAAACAAGACTCGTGTTGTTATTCATCCAAATATGATCTGTGCATGCTGTCAAAACACACTTCGCTGTGGTTAGACCGCAGCAGAATGACTGACGAAACAGCCCTTCGGTAAAAAACGATTTACCCCCTGTGGAACGATCCCACCTCCCTAGCAAGTCACACACAGTGCAGCCTTGTGATTGCTAAAGGTGACTGGAAATTACTCATCTTTCCTGGCAATGCTGCTAGGTTCCCATAGCTTCTGCTTAGTATTATTATTTACTATTTGTTTTTGGGTATTGCTTAGGAGCCCAGCAGGCTGGCTAGGCAGAACAGAGCGAGGGGCAAAACTTGAAGGAACTTGAAGTGGAGGCGTTTCAGAAGTAGAAATCGGAGCTTGCCTCCTGGCTCTGGCTGGTTTAACTAAATGGTATGGGTCAGATGATCTGGAGTCATTATACCATCAGTTCCCTCTGTCTTCTTGGACAAGTCATGCAATGTCTGTGTGGCTCAGTTTTCTAGTTATGAGTGGGGGATACTAACAGGGACCCCTCAATTTAGACTGTAAGTCTCTTAGGATTAAAACTGGTTCTTAATGTGAGTGCTTATCACAATCTGTTTCTGATCTTGGGGGTTGAAGTGGTGCTTTAATATAAATCATGAGAAATGCAAAATGGCATCAGACCAAGGCCCTGTATAAAGATGGGTGCAGCATTTAATACTGTCCAGTGCTGGTAAAGTAATGGATATTATTATCCAACTGCATATTTCTGTTAGTATCTCAGCCCTTTCATTCCTAAACTCCTCCTAAACCCTTGGGCACGTGCTTGCTGTAACTATTGACTTTTACTATTCAGTTTCTTAGTCTGGTTCCAGCACTTACTTCTCAATAACTAACAGCACTTCATAAAGCAGCAGGTGTCTGCCATGTGTGCTGTGTGGTAAAGATTTGCAATGGAATCAGAGGTGTAGTGCCAATGGAGCAAGGGAAGCTATATCATATGTGAAATCCTGGATGTCACCCCATATTAATAATGCCAGAGAACTACAATACAATACCTAGGGATGCCCTTTCACCACATGCAGAATGGCTGGAAGGAACCCTGAAAGGTCAAACTCAAGTTAGGAGCCCCTGTCTAAATGATCCCAGACAATATAATAGATCATGACTGTCACTCAAATTTGAGTATGACGACTATTGACAACGGACAGCCGTTTCCACACGTAGGGTTCAGGAAATGTCCCAGGGCAAGTTGGTGTCTGCGTTGCCTCCTGCTCTCAGCCAGGGTGGCGCGATGATGTTCTGTTGCTCGTTCTGCTTCCCCCATAGCAGAGTGCCAAGCTTGCCTATCATGGGCCGTATCCTCCCAGGACGGCCAGGGTAAGGGTAAGGAAGCTCTGCTAACTGAACATGTATTTATTACGGCTGTGTCAAGCTTCAGTAGCTGACTGAATTTTGGGGAGATTCAGCCTGATTCAGCGGACGATTCTCCAAATCTGAATCGAATGAGGAGACTCATTAAAAGCGCCGATTCCAATCAGAAGCCTCCAGATTGATTCGGAGAGATTTGGTGCCAATTTGGAGATTCGGCCATAGTCTAAACAAGGAGTGGTTCTCATGATGCTGGGCACAGCTGCCTCCAGTTGGCAAGCCTGTTGGGGTCGGGGGAGAGAGGAGGGAAGCGGGGAGAGTGGGGCAGAGGCTGGGAAAAGCTGCTCAGCTGGGGCGGGGGGGCACAGGACTCAGGGAGTCTGTGCCCTGCTTTGCACCGCTGGTCCAGGAAAGCATGGGAGCAGGCGTGTGCCCCTGGATCTGCACAGGGCAGGCTGGGGCGCGCTGTGCTCTGGGAGCCTAGCCCCAGCTGCGTGCTGCTGGGCCGTGCTTGGCAGGGTGGATATAGCCAGGGCAGCGCTCCGGGCAGCTAGCCCCAGAGCATCCCAGAGTGCAGCCCTGGCTCCACATGCCCTGCCGAGCACAGTGAAGTGGGGGCAATGGGGGGCTGCAGCCACCCTAAAATTCCCTATAGCCCCTGCCATGCCCTGCTGCTGCTCGCCCGGCTGGGGTGCGGCGGGGTGAAGCCGTGACTTGTCCGGGAGGCGCAGGGAGTCTGGAGTGGTTTCTGCCGCTGCGTCCTGCCTGTCCAAGGCAGCGCAGGGGCACTGTCCCATGCCTCCCTGCCCAGGTTGGGCAAGCAGCAGGAGGGCATGGCTCCTGCTCCCAGCGCCTGCTGTCTGGAGCGAGCTGAGCCTGCATCGCACCCCCCTCTCCGCCCCAGCTGGGCAAATAGTGCTCACTCCCACCACTGCCACACCATATCCTGCACCCCCCTGCCCTGGCCAGACAAGCCCCAGCTCCCAGCACCCTCCACCGCTCTCCAGAGCACCACCTGGCCCAGCCCACCCCACGTAGACCTGGGGGCACGCACGCACTCCCATGCCCTCCCAGACCAGCAGCACGGTGGCGCGCAGTGGTGGAAGCCCCCCCGCCCTCCGTGCG
>JAGPOW010001661.1:7786472-7812555 GCA_030014935.1 Caiman crocodilus
TTCCTGCACCCCCCGCCCCGGCTGGGCCACTTGCCCCAGCCCCAATCCCTCCCTCATTGATCTGCGCCCCCATGTCCTTTCCCTCCCACCTCCGCCCACCCCAAAAGACTTACCAGCTGGAGGCAACTGTGTCCAGTGTGGTCCAGGGCTGCTGCTTGCTTACTCTATGGCCCAATCTTCAGATCCAAATCAGCCAAGTCAAACTGGGGCAGTGATTCAAACCACCGAATTGGATCACTGTCCCTCCGAATCGGCCAAATCCGAACTGAACACTTGCCACTTCACCCTGGCCTAGTATTTATCATGAATGTACGAGTGATGCAGTAGAGATGAAGAGATGTTTTGAAGTAAGGTTTAATGCTTAATAAATTGCAGATAATTGGTATTTAAGCAGCATATGATAAGTGCCTGAAAACATGTTAGCCAGGCCAGCTCAGTAGCTGTTCTCTGTCTCTTAGAAGCCCTGGTACCAGAAAGCAGGTCAGGCCATAAAAGTACTGTTGCTTTAGCATGTGCTTACACTTCAATTAGACAAGACATTCTGAAAGCAAAGAGCAAAATCCACCCCTGTATTTTGTCATTCCTAATCAAAACACGATATTTGTTTGTAGAGCAACATTCTCAAATGTCACTTCTGTGAAATGTAAAACTAATTTAAGACGCGGCACTTTAAATGTTACGTCAACTTTGTTGTTTTCTTTCAGCCAGGTTGTAAAGGTTTTGTTTAATAATAATATGCACAACCAGTCATGCAGGAAGCTAGCTGGGCAGTCAGACAGCTACGTGGATCGGGAAGCCAGTCTGGTAGCCAGGGGCCCAGGTGACTAGCAGGGCAGCCTTATACATCTAAGCAAGGCAGGCAGCGAACCAAGCAGGGCCAAAGCCCACTTTCCTGCTTGCCTGTCTAGTTTGCACTGAAAGTTTTGACAGAGTTAATGTGGCTCCATAGAAAGGTCCAGCTGTATCCCAGCAGCATTTTGCAAAACAACTGGTACACCAGAAAAATTGAGAACAGCTCTATATATTAATAATGCAGAATTGTCACATGCTTTATCCACTAAATACAAAACAAGTTGACTAGAGCAAGGAGCAATAGTCTCAAGCTGCAGCAAGGGAAGTTTAGGTTGTATATGAGAAAAACCTCTCACTAAGAGGGTAGTAAAACACTGAACAGGTTACCCAGAGAGCTTGTGCAGTCTCCGTCCTTGGAGGTTTTTAAGACTCAACTAGACAAAGCCTTGGCTTTGCTGAGGATGCTCCTGCTTTGAGCAGGGGATTGGACTAGATGTCCCATACAGCCCTCGTTTTCTGTGATTCCATGATTACCATCATCCCTGTTTTGTAACTGGGGAAAGTAAAGCAAAGTGTTTTTAGAAAGAATACAGCTTGGAGGAAAGGAAGGCTGGACTTGGCTTGGAAATGGTAGAGAAAATGAAACTCTATTATTGTGAAACAATTCAGTTTACACCTGTTTGTTTTGAGCCATTTGGCATGGACTTCTGCAAAGTTTGTAAAGTTTTTTCAGGAAATATGCACAGGTGCTATCAGCATCTCCGTCAATGAAAAAATTGCAATACTGTGATTTATAAAGATTTCAAGAAGGAAAAAAGGGAAATAGTTTGCATGACAAGCTAAAAAGTGTGATCATTTAACACTTTGGTTTTTTGGAACAAAAACATGGTCTTTTTCTGAGAACACTGCTCTGTTGTATAACTTTGTGGCATTCAAGACATATTCCTTTCTTCCTGCTGAGTCAGAAAACCAGAACAGGGAAAATTTTTGTGGGTTGTTTTCCTTCTCAGACACCAACTTGGTACGGGGATGATTTTCGCTATTAATACTCTCTAAAAGCTCTCTTTACAGATGGGGATTTACTGTAACCTGGGCAGGATTTGGGATGTGTCACTCAAAGACACAGATCCTATTGTATTGGTACCAAGAGATCTGGTTCAAAAGGGGCCCCTTCATAGCTTGCTGGAGTGTCATGGGCATTAACAGGAACTAAAATCCACTTCTGTATAGGAGAGTAAAGAGCGGAAGCACCAGTTGAGTCCCACAAGGTCGAGGCACAGCATAAGCTCATGACTGCACCCGTTCTCTGCCGGTGTCCACCCTCTCCCTGCCCACGCAAGTCATGCGAGAGCATCGGGCACACTGCTCGTGCTTTTCCACCCCGTGTGCCTGCAGTGGGTGAGCCCAGTATTGCAATATTACCTGGCTTCCTTCGGGTTCAATAACAAAATCTGTGCTCCAGGTGAATATACCTTGGATCAGAATTTCAAAGATTTATGGGTCCTGAAGAGGCAGGCTGTCATATATAGAGGCTGCCTGAGAAATGCCAAAGTAACTCAGGTTCCAGTAAGCGCCCACCATTATTTTTAGGGGCTTTAAACTTGCCCCTTTGTTCTTATCAACAACTTTTGTCCATTGCACATATGCAAACTAAATCTGATTTGGTAATGTCCTGTTCCTACACTGCGCTGTGATATACATGATAGAGGGTGGCACAACCACAGAGAACAGGTACCCTGAGCTGAATTCGTTCATTATGAACTGGCACATGTAAGCAGATGACAAATCCGTGGGAGATAATTCTCCGAGCCAGTTAATTAATCCACCATTACAAGAGCAATGAGAGTATAACGACCAATCCTAATCCCACTGCAATAACATTACATACCACATTTCAAAGACAGCCACCTGTTGGTGTGTAACAGAGATATTTAGATTGCAGTAGCTACTGGTTACTAATGCCATATCCCCTGCTGCTATTTTATTAGCCACAATTTGATATGTCACCTAGCTTGTACACTTGATCTAAGTCTGAAATATTATTTTACAACAGAAATTAAAAGCATTGACACTGGATGCTTGGTTCATGTGTTCTAAAGTGATTTATGAGTTGCATTTAATTACCTGACAATCTTGATTTATCACATCTACCTGGTAGGTAATATATGTTTTTAAGTCAATTAATACGTGGTGGCATTATTTATTACATCTTACTTGGGGAAGGAGTGGTTCCTCATAAGCCATTACATGCAGAAACAACTGGAAAAAATGAGTTGAGTATTTCAGACATCTAAGCTGTAAACAAGATAATGTGATACAGGGTAAAGTGTCACACAACAGCTGTCTGTGCATGGTTCCTTTATTAATGATCCTAGTGGTCATTTGTGGAAGATTTAATTAGTTAGTTGGGCCTTTAATCAAGTAGGCACTGAATCTCATTTAACATTAATTATGTGAGCAGTTCTATTGATTTATTCCGATGTTTAAAGTTAGGCATGTACTTACGTGCTTTGCTGAATGAGGAGCTTTACAAAAACCACACTGCTTGCAAACATCCAAGAAGCGATATAGATCTGCAAAAAGCCCAGTGGCTCAGGGAAAGAGGCTTTGAAAAAAACATAGGTTGAAGAATGGGAATGAGGGGAAATAATAAATAAAAAAGGGAGAGAAAACAAGTCATGGCCCCAATCCTGCATGATACTTGCTTCTTGAGCAAGCTCTTTTGCTGGCACAAGGTCTCATTCATTTTAACTTGGCTCTGTGTCGGCACAAGGCTTCATCTTTGCAGAAGAGTCTGTAGCATTAGGGTCTGAGACAACGTAAAGTGCAATAACATCTTATATCTTACTAAATAAGGCCAGCAATGCCTCCATGAGGTATGAAGCATTAATGTACCTCGCTAGAACTAGGAAAAAAATTGAGGCACAGGGAGGTGATGTGACCGCCCCAAAGGCACACACGGAGTCGGTCGCAGAACAGGTTGCAGACCCCAGGTTTAATGACTCCCTTTTTGTAACACGAAGAGCTGATCCAAACGGAGGGGCTTGACACACAGACCTGAAACCACATAGGATGAAGTTTATTTGCTCTGACTGGCTATATCAGGGGCGGGCAATTACTTTGGGCAGAGTGCCGCTTACTGAATTTCGGCAGGTCATTGAGTACTGCATGACAGGCAGCTCACAGCAGATTAATATTAATTTTCTAAATTTTTTAGGGGACCCATGGGCTGGATAGAAGGACCTGGCGGGCTACATCTGGCCCCCGGGCCGCATTTTGCCCACCCCTGGGCTAAATGAACAGGAATGGTATGAGAAGCCATCTTGCATCTTTTTCAGAGAGATTTTTGTGCTCTGCCTCTGTGATCCATCAGGAAAAAGCAGCAGTAAATAATCCCAGAAGAGGTGATTTTTTTAGTCTGTGTTACTTTCACACTTGGCAGCTGCCAAATCTAAGGGAGGGGAGAGCTGCCCGTGCCTATCCGCCCACTGTGGAAGGGCAGCAGGAGCCCTCAGATAGCAGGGACGGGGTGTCATCTTTCCTGCTTGGTGCAGGGGGCTGGACCCGATGATCTTCTCCAGCCTTACAGTCTGCCAAGGGACCCATTTGTTCAAGGGAAACGTGTAAACACAATGATATAGGAAGGAAGGAAGTCCAGCTCAGCACCCTTTTCAGCAATTCCAGCGAGGGACGGTAGAGACATGGTTTCAGGCTGGAAAGGGAGCAAGCTGTGTCTCAAACCTTAACATGAGGTCAGAGAAGAGGAATTCAGGTCATGGATGCAATGTAAGAACTTGGGCAGATGACATGAGCTGCAGCAAATGGGGCAAAGCTGGGGTTTCCAAAGACAGAAAGGCTATGAAGCTGGGGCCTCGCCATCCAACTTCTGAGTGCAGGCAATCCCCAAGACGAGGGGTGTTTCTCAGAACAATTTGAACTTCAGCACAACTGCAACACGAGTGTGAGGAAGAGCTGAGGGGATGCCCGGTGTTCTGTGTTTCCAAAAGACCTGGGAGAAGAGCCCAGAAAATGAAAAAGTCAAAGCATCCCCAGAAAAGGCTTGGTCTGGTTAAATTCTACAAAGGGGTCGAGATTCAGGGACTTGGATCCTCCACATTTCATTCTCTTTGGCTTATTATTTCTTTCTCTTTGGCTTCATTCATTGTCTCTCATGCTTTGGACAATCTTAAATTTCATCACGGGTGGGTGGAAGGTCTCTAATGACATCTTTCTAACGACAGCTCAGAACCGGTACTCCACCTTCATCCTCTTTGAAATTTCAGCTGCCTGTGCTGCAATCCTCCTCAGCAGAGAGACTGAGGATTTTGTCTGGACAGGTATGGAGTAGAGACATAGATCTGCGAGCTAAGTAGTTAAAATTATATGCAGATGATGCTACCAAGAGATAAGGTGTAGATGGGGAACAAGAACAGCCTGTGGTACTGAAGGATCTTCCAGAGGACACATGGAAGGAGCGTTTATAGTGGTAGGAGGAGAATCGGGAGGAGACAGAATCATGAAAAGCAAGGGAAGACAAGCTTTCATGAAACTTTAAAAATCTTTTCTCCGGGGGAGTCCATGACTAACGTGCTTTAGAACTACTGCAGTGCAGATGATAGGATGATGACGATAATAAAGTTGGGAAAGCTCCCATTTAGGGGATTACTTCTAGTGGCCAACTTCTGCAGCACCATCCTTTACCATCCACTTTCCCAGCATGAAACCTCTTCCCAGAAATCCATCTGAATGTAGCCCTGCTGAAAGGGGTCAGACTTTTCACAAGGGAGATGGGGGTTCACTACACTACCCTCACCTTCTATCCTGACTTTCCTCCATGGTCTAGAAGAGAATAGTCTTCCTTTTCATTTGGTACCTGGACTCTCTTCTAAGACGGCCGACATAGGGGCCATTTTTGATGGTGGGCAATTAATATCGACTCCCAGAGACACCTCCCTCAGTCTTACCCATAAAAAATCCTGAAATAACCATCCAGTAACAGCGTACCAGTGTGCCATGCATTGGAACTAGCCACAAAGAGAAGAAAGGTTTCAGATTCTGCTATTAATCAACTGATTAAGCTACTTCTTCATCTCTTTTACCATGACATTCAGCGCTGCACAGAGAAGCCAAGACAAAAACAGAGCACCACGCACATCCCATGGGGAGCCTGACTTGGAAGACTTGATTTTAACTTATTGCATAAAACTCCCATTCACTTCAATGCGGAATAGGATTCGTGCAATTCTGCATCATCCCAGGTTTTGAAAAAAAGGTCCTTTATCCCCAAGCTGACCCATGTATATTTTTTTAACAAAACCATTTCCAAAACAACCATGTTTAGACATCCCTAATGTTATTTTGCACATTTTTAAAGCTTTGACAGCTTGTTACTATTTAGACAAATTAGCCTTTAAAATAAAATCAAAATAAGCCAGGGATAGAAGGGCTTGTTTACATTTTTTTTTCCAGACAACCTTTACAGAGAAAACAACCAAATTTACTTTTCCTTGAAAAACGAAAAAGAAAAGGGTGTGTTTTGTGTTTCTTTGCCCAAACATTTGACAAGTGGAAGACAAAGTAAACCCACTCCCTTTCCACTTTGATGGACTTTAGGAAATTGAAAATATACACATACACATGCAGATTGTCTTTCTACCTGGCATCTCCAAGTGAATAAGGGGCTTTCAGCCAAAATCAATCAGATAAAATCTTGCAGGAACTTTTACAATGTCACATCCTTGTGCAAACTGCCCAAGTGTTTATAGCAACAGGCACCACAACAAAACTCGAAGGTTTCAATTAGGTAAAACAAGCCAAGCGGATCAAGCAATCATCTGTGTATGTGTGTGTGTGTGTGCATGCGTGCATGTGTCTGTGCGAGACTGATTACCCTACAGATATATCTAGGCATTTGGATGGGGTGTGGAATTCACTGTTAATGAAGTTGTATATCCTGAGATCAGATCGTTAACTTTGACCACAGCCTTGTCCTGAGGAGCTGCCTGGGCTGTTAAGAGAGACAAAAAGTTTTTGGGAAAAGCATCTATGCATCAAGGCTCTGGGGCTCTTCTCTCAGCCTGCTAGGACTTGTACAGGAATTACTCCACCTACCTCCCTGTGCCTCAGTTTATTCATCCATAAAATGGAGATAAATAATACTTAATGAGGGAGCAGTGAAGTGTATGTAATTTATAGGGCATGATTTAGAAGGAGGATGGTGTCAAAGAAGAAAGTATCCATCCAGGAAGAGCACACACCGACTGCTGAAACTTCCTTAGCTTGACGAAGGGTTTTTGAACCCGAAAGCTTGCTTAATAATTATTTTCCATCTATTTGGGTTGGTCTAATAAAAGATATCAGATTCACCCAAGGAACCTGGTCTGCCAAAGTATCGGTATGCACTTATGTGCGCAGGCACCTCTCTAATGGCTTGTCTGCCTTTGCAAACGAAAACAAGTAGCTTCCATTGTATTTGCAGATAAATCAGAAAAAATGGAGTCTTTTTCTGGAATAACAGCATCCAGGCTAGGATTTGTACAGGCATACTTATTCCAGGAGAGTTATTTCAGTAAGTTTCCAGGTACAGACAAGGCATTGACAGGCAAACAAATCCGGGGATTGAATCCCATGGAGTTTCTTGTTTGTGCCAAAGTATTATTTCTAGGGATTGGCTTAGCTCGCTCTTTCTTTCTTGCTTTCTTCGTTGTCTTTTCCTTTTCTTTTTTTTTGTGGATATTATCTGTATAGTACTTAGACAGGTGGGCCCCAGGCTTATTGTGGCCTTTTGAGGCTCCTACTGTTTAAATGCTAAAATACTTATAACAACAGGTGAGCCCAAATAAAAATCAATTCAAATCCTAAAACGTTTGAAATCATGAAACATAAAACATTCAACACCACTAAAGCTGCAGCCATTTTTGCACCAAACAAACCCTTCCACCCCCCAGAAAATCAGATTCTAGCAAAAGCATCAGTTTTTCACAGGAAATACTGTTTGATTATGGGTTTCCATTTATTTATGGGATTTTTTTGGATTTCAAAAAATCATGTTATGCTTCAAAATCAAATATCCATTCTGACTTAGATACCTAAAAAATTAGACATTCAGAATGGTCCAATTTCTTTTTCTTCCGTTCCTCACTCTTTCCTTGGACCGCAGTGAAATCAATAATATCTTTGGGGGGAAGAAACATTAAAATCACTTCTTTTTTTTGCCCTGCAACATGCCCCTCATTCTAACCTGCCACATACATAGTATTTTCAATCAAAGCCATGCAAAAGCAGATGGGAAACAAAAGCAACTCAGAATGAAACCACTTTACACACTCTTCAAATCAGTCTGCATGATCATACAAAAGCCAGATTCTCATCTATCCTATGGTGCCTTTCTACAATGCTGGTAATATAATGGGGATGTAGCATGGGTGTAACTTCATTAATGTCTATTTGAAGCCCCCCCCTCCCCCCGTGTTACGCTGCAGATCAGTATTAAAAAAAAAAAGGAAGCCCCGTGTTTCATACTCATTTTGCACCTCCATAAATCTCTGCACATGTTGGCACTTAGGGATAGGAACCATGGGATGGTATTTTTTGGATGGATCACACTGCATGAGAGGCTGGGAGTCACACCAATGATTTATTGTACTGAATCCCAAGAATAAAAATAAATAGATGATTAGAGCATGTCCACTGGAGGACCAGTGCTGCGAAATGGACCCTCTTCCCCATGTAGTGGAAAACTGCCTTAGGGCACCTTCTCAGTGTCCAATTACTTATGTGGGGAACATGGCTTACTCCAACGTATTCCATTTCCAGACCCTTGGGATTCCCCAGGATTGCCCCACCCCACTTCACATTTCACCGGGCACAGTCAGCACCCAGTTATAAGCCTAGACAGTTGCACATGCTGATGAACTACAGGGTTGTAGCTATAGATACATATAAATGGTCTTTGAGCAACTGCATGCGTTAGACCGGAAGAATGGCAGAAACCTTCATTGCCATAACACCGAGAAGACTTTTAGCTTCAAAAAAGCACATGTTACAACTTTTGTAAAGGAATTTTATACCAATTAATTTGAGACTCCCACTGGGGAGTTTGTCTGCTCATTCACGGTAATAATGTCCTTTGTGGAAGGATGGAAGGCAGTGCCGTACGTATGGAACGGGCTCTTACCCCTTTGGCCTTCCTCAGATGTAATTTTGCAGATTGCCAGCCCCAAACATTACAAAACAATGAGTCGAGCCCCCACCAACAACAGGGCCATCTTAAAAGCAATGCGATTTTGAATCAATAAATGCGGGGTTCCTTTTTTTTTTTTTACTTGCCTTCTGGTTTTTGAGCTTTTGGAAACCTTTATGCTTTTCCTGGCAACTACGACGGCTAAAACCATCTTATTTTTTCCGATGATCACCCAGAGATTTATGCAATCACCTGACTCCAAGGGCCTTAGCCTTTATGATTTATGAGAAACATCAGCACCGCAATAAAGATTACAGGAGCTGTCAAGCTGGCATTTCCCATTGCTGCCAGCGGCCGCGTGGTCCAAGTTAGGATGACAAAGCTTGATCGGAGGGAACTGGCAGTTCCATTTCAAGTTGTTTTGCTCCTGCCTGCAACTCCACCCAGGGTTCAAATCTCAGCCTAAAGCATCTCGTGTCCGTGCAAGAGGTGGAGGGGAGCGAGCGAGTTTAACATCTCAGCTGAAGATCTGCATGTGCCTCACTCCCTCCGTGGCTGCTCTACAGGAGGTGACTGGGCTGTGAATCACGAAGCCTCCTGGACCTCTGACAAGAACATCCACAAGCTCCCAGAGGGACTGTGACTCTCCGAAGCAGTTTGGGGTCTCACACCCACGCCGGGTTTTTTTTTCCTTAATACATTATCGCTTCTGGCTCAGGGGTTCTTAATGACTCCCTTTCATTTCCCTTTAATGATTGTAAAACGCTTGAGTGACAGATCTTTTATTAAAAAACGATTGTTACAAGGCATCCAAGAATGGGCAGTGCCAGCGTTCCACTCACGGTTTCCATGCCTAGGGGGAAACAGCCTTTGTTCTGGCTCTCGCCGGGTCTCTGTTCAAAAGCAGCTGGAAACATAGGCCTTGATAAGACTGAATACAGAAGAGAGGCTGGTGTTTCAAAGGGGGTGGTACAAACACGCATCTCCGTCAAGCACAAGCTGGGCTAATACTTAAGAAACAAAATGCAAGGAGAGAGCCCGGTCTCGGAGACAGGGCCTAGGCTGGAACTCGGGAGACCTCCGTTCTATTTGCAATCCTACACGATGAACTTAGAAACTTTTCCTTTTTCTGTTCCCATTTCTCCTCCCATCTGTTGTCAGCATTGTCTGGTCAGGTAGTAAGCTCCTCGGGGCCCTGCCTTCCCCTGGGTGGTTGTACAGGGCCATCTGCCATACGGCTCCAATCTTTCGGTGCAGGCACCCCGGGTGCAACTCCACGGCTGGCGCGATGCAGGAGGTCACCCTACCTGGGCACAATGCTTTTTTCTGGGCTTTGAAATCTATGAGTCTGCTCATCTCAACTGTGCCGTCGTCCAGGTGCTACTGGAATGCAATTACTATTGCTAAGTCATAAAACAGCATGTGACAGCAGTGGTCTTAAAACAGGATTGTATGAAACACTGTGCACCATCACTGTAGAATATTGTAGGGCTTTTATGGGGTGAACACTGGCTGTTTGACGAAATGTCCATGAAACCTGTTTCAGTTGAGTTTTAACTAAATAATTATTTTCCCGAAAAGTCACTGCTTTTGGGGGCTCATTTATTCCATGAAAAATGGCTGCTTTTGCCTAACATGCTGGGGGCTTGCTGCTTTTAGTGGGAATGTCTCTTGTGTAAACAGCCTACACAGCGCAATACTTTGCTTCGGGGGGAACTAACTTTCACCCCTAGTCGTGAGGATAACAAATCTGCAAAGGGCATTTGGGAGATGCTGAGCCGTGAGAGCAAAGAAAGGCTAGCAAGCACCCTCCCAGATGGAGAAGTACTCCATCTACCTGCGGGCCTTATAGGGTGCGTCTACACGTTCATTAATGCGCGGTAGTTACTGTGCATTTAGTTTACTATTTCCTTAATGAGGAACTAACTAAATGCCTAGTAACTATAGTTAATAGGTGCATGGTTTTTTTGTGATAGTTACTTGCTCAGTAGCTTAATAACACCGTGCAGTAGCTTGCAGGTTTTTGCAGCACACTACTGCACGGTGTTATTAGGCAACCGGGCAGTAAGCGTCTTGTGTAGACGCACCCACTGATGGGTTAGGCCATGACCACCTGACCTCAGAGTGGGAGCTAGTAGCCAGCAAAACCCATAGTGACAGTGAGTTGTATTGCTTTTGACCTGGGAGAGACACCAGGCTCATGTGCTTAGGGAGAAGTCTCACTATGAAACCATCCTCACTATGAAATTCGTTGGGCAACAAATCCAGCTTGCTCCTGGTAACTGCAGGACCAAGAAAAGCTGTAGCTTCTCTCTGCAGAACCCACCTCCGTCTCACTTGTGACACACTTCTTTCCCGTTGCTCAATAAAAGGAATAAAATGTGTCATACCCCACGTTCCCTTTGCTGAAGCAGATGCTTGTCACGGCTCAGCCTTCTAGTCGGAACAGACTCAGGATACGTCTGCCCTGCTTCATCTACATCACGCCCCATGTTTGTGGAGAGGGAAAAAAAATCTAACTTGCTCACTTGGTTTCCTAATCATGCCGTTTCCTATTATATAAGGGATTACTAGAGCCTGAAAGCCACAAGAATTACCTGTGGTGATAGGAAACACGCATTACACAGCTGGGTGGATTTGGCAGGTCATTCAAAGTCTTTCGAACTGAATGAGACTCTCTAACTACTTTCATCCAGGAAATCAAAATCTCTGCATGTGGACAATAATGTCTGAATGCACGGTAGGACTAACAGCAATGGCTTTAAGACAGGGGTCAGCAACCTTTAAGGAGCAATGGGACAAAATAAGGTAGCCGGGTCCAAAGGCAGGAAGGACCCTCCTTGCAACCTGCTGCTGCTCTAAGCTACCTTCGGTCACCCCAGCCCTCCCTGCCTTGTGCCGAGGGCTGCTCTCACTCTTGCACCCTCTGCCCCTGCACCTGCTGCCACTTATCCAGGCTGCCAAT
The DNA here is from genome assembly GCA_030014935.1 of Caiman crocodilus. Taxonomy (NCBI): domain Eukaryota; kingdom Metazoa; phylum Chordata; order Crocodylia; family Alligatoridae; genus Caiman; species Caiman crocodilus. The sequence continues at coordinate 7,798,412 of JAGPOW010001661.1, forward strand.
TCCTGTTGCTACTGCCTGATGAATTGGGTGGAGACAGAAGAGGGGGATGCAGTAAAGGGGCATGACAGAGAGAGCAGAGAGGGTCGGGGTAGCTGCAAGTGGCAATGCAGAAAACCTGGAGCAGGGTGGCAAAGGGAGACGTGCAAGCAGACGATGCCCATCCTCATCGCCCACCCCTTTCAATGCTACTGCACTTCGGGTCAGATGCAATGGCTTGGCCAGGCAGATTTGGCCACTGGCTGCTGACCCCTTTCTAAGATATGATTCACACTGAAGACTGCCCTGCACACCTTTCCTCCCTTTTAGTAGTGCGTGCCATTAGGAGCAGACTCCCCAGTGCTCACTTCCAGTGGGTTCTGCTCTAGCTTGCTGGTATTCCTGCATTCATAGCATGAAATCCCATCTCTGCTGAATTCAATGGCAAAACTTCCACTAATTTTAACAAGGCCAGAAAGGACTGTTATAATCATCTTATCTACCCTCTTTCATAACACAGAATCTTACCCTGTAAATCTTTTATCAAGTTCATACTTTGAGGTGGAGCTACAGCAGAGCTGACTGAGAGGAACCAGGACTATGTGCAGCAGCTGCAGGAACATATGCTAATACAGCTAAGAGAAGGAGAGCACAAAAAAAGGCAGGAATGAGTCCGGGGGTTTGGTGGCTGGGGGTCAAAGCGGAAGGTGAATACTTGCACATGTTCCCAAGAACAGTCTAACTTCCTAAATCCCAGCCTGGGAAATGGTGGGGCCCCTGAGATTCTGGGCACAAGCTGTACCCATTGCCATTCGCTCCTGTCCCTGTCTGCTGATACCGGGATATCTGAGGACCCAGCCCTGACCAACCAACAGTCCCCAGAGCCTGGCACCTGGTGGGGCAGGAAGGCAGCTGCCCTTGCCATCTCCTGCCACTCTGGGAGCTCTGCAAGGCCTTCCAAAGCCCCTGGAGCCTGGAGTCACCAAATTGCCAGGCAAGCCTAATCTAATCCCACACGGGCACCAAGCTAACCCATGCATTCCTGTGGCACGTTGACCTGCTTCTGCAGAGTCACAGCCAGGCTACAAGTCGACCCCATGCATTCCCATATGTTTCTTCTTTTTTCTGCAAGAAAATTTTTTTAAGTCCTGCACAGTTTACAGATCAACCCACTATATGCTTCCAGCAAGGCTGACCTGTCGTCCTGGCAGCGCCTAGTGGGCATCAGGTCAATTTAATGTATTCCTACGGCAGGTTGACTTGTTTTCTGCAGAGCTATGACCAGCCAATAGGTCAACTGAATGCAATCCTATAGAGGTTGGGTTTTTTATTGAAAATTTTTGTAAGTCTCACACAGGCACCAGGTCAACACATGCGTGCCTACTGCAGGCTGACCTGTTGTCCAGATAAAAAATGTCTAAGTCCCAGCTGGGGCTGCCCATACTGCAGGCCAACCCATCACAGAAATGTATTGCGTTGACCTGGGGCCCAGCCAGGCAACCTGGCATAAGAATATAGCCAGTGATCCTTGCCACCTCAAGCTGCTCGTGCAGCTCCACAGGGCCTGATCCTGACTCTTCAACCCAGAACCCGGACCCAGACTTGGCAGGAAACCACCAACCACAGTTGCCTCCTGCTGCTCCACAGGGCCCGATTCGGACGTTCCCGGGGCAGGGCTCCTCAGTGCCCCAAGCTACCCATTTACCCACTGCATGGCCAGAGACACCAAGCATCAGCATTTAACCACACCATTTAAGTGCTTTTAAGGGTTCATTTGCAAGCCCTTTTTCCAAAACAAAATGATTATCAGAGCTTCTGCATTCTTCATTTTCTTGACTTCATGGCCTGTGGTTTTGTTCATTGTAAAACTTGCCATTTTTCTCTCCTGGGCAATTGAACGTGGTGCCCATCTCAGAGGAGAATGACACCTCAGGAGAAGGATTTGCATTGGTGAATGCCTGGCTAACCAACAGTGGGTTCTAGCAAAATCAATGTGACGCTCGGGGGATTATTGGTACTGGGGCCTGGTGGCAAACGTTGTCAGACTGGTTTCAGGTCTAGGGATTTTAACTCCTAGAGGGTCACAGAGAGAAGGAGAGACAAAGATATTAGAGAGAGACCGAAGGAAGGCAGGTGATCTGTGAAGGGAGGGTGCTTTTCTACTCTCCTAGGATATTCCAAAATGCACTTCTCGCTGCTCGTGCAACCACCACAGATCATTTGCTTCCTTTGAACTTCAGACGTTCAGCATCACTCCTAGAGCTCTACTACTGAAGCTAAAGGATCAGCTCCATAAGCTGCCAGTAGTAGTTGGGGGGTATCTTTTGGGGCCCCAGCGACCAAGGGCAAGTCTGGCATCCACTTCCCTAGCATGGTAGAAGCAATTGATAAATGTCTTCCCAGAGCATTCTGGGATGTATACTCCAGCCCTACAGGAGCCTCTCAGTCCTCCACCTCTCGCTCAAATATCTGCACCCACTCTCTGCCATCAGCAGTCTGAAGAGGACAGCTGCTGGAGCTGGGCTTTCCTTCCACCCTCGTGACTCACTCATGGCAAGAGCAGCAACTCAGGTGCTGCTGGCAGCACCTCCACTCGCTCGTAAAACCAGAGGAGTGAAGCGTGTGTTTGGTAACATGTCTCATTATTTGTGTACTATGAGCCAAGGAACGGAGGAGAGGGAGGCAGAGAGAAAAACAGACAGCTTAACTAGCTAAGGGCGAGCTTGCGGAAAAACAAACCCCCTTTTGTGCTGTCTGCAGAGCAACTCCTTCATCCTCTTTATGGCTTTCCACCTCCAGCAATATTTAAAAAGCCTTGCACGTCTGCTGTGCCGTAAATCTTGACCCTACACTATCATTATCTACCGGAGAAAATGAATGGCTTCATCCACACATATCAAAAAGCTGCCATCGGAACGAGCCGACTTTGGAAGGATTTGTCGTTCTCCTGGCCCCTTGTGCTCCCCTCGCACAGAAGCAGAGAAAAGAAGGGCTGAAAGGGACCTCTGGAGGTCACCTAGTTCAACCCCAAGAGACTGTGTCAAGACAAGGAAGTACAGTCTGATGGTGATGGCATTTGCCCAAAAGTCAGGAAGTTATTCTTCATGATCTGCCACAGACTTCCTCTCCGCCTTTGAGTGAGTCTCTTAGAGTAAAACCCTCAAAAGCAGCCAAGTGAATTGGGTGCCCCAGGCCCAGAAAATCAGGACTTAGGTGCTTTAGAGAATTCTACTGCTTAGGCTCTTCGGGTGCCTATACACATGCTCCAGGGCAGGGGAAGAGGCTTAAGTTAAAACACCCCTGCCACCATTTTGAAACGTGGGGACATTGAAGCCACATGACGGCGAGGCTGCTCAAGCAGTCTAACTAACAGACTTGATTAATCAAGTCTGCTCCGACACGTTCTAATTAGAACACGTCAGAGCAGGCGTCCTGCACGTGTGCAGGCGTTCTTTAGGGCTCACTTCTCTCCCTGTAAAGTGGCTTTGAACTTCAGCAATAGCACCACCCTGCCTATCCGTGGGACTGTACGGTAAAGATTGTCAGGCTCTAGGAACAGGGGCCATCTACATCTCTCTGGCAAACAGATACAGTGCAGCTGGCTAATGTGCTCGTGAGTATGGACAAGAATTTGTCCTGCATTACTGCTTGGATCGCCAAGTCCCAAGTCAGGATCGGAGCTGTGTTGTGCTAGCGCCATACACGGATGCAGCGAGAGGTTGTGCGCCAAAGAGGTTACAATATAAAGGAATCGGACAAACAACAGACCTGAGAAAGAAAATAGCAGTAACCCTTTATTTTAGGAATGTTTGGGGAAAGAGTGAAAGAAGACGTTCTCTCTCCAGTCTGCTCGTTTTTTTAATCAGCTTATCCACCCTTAATTAGCATAGCTAACAACATTAAGGAAAATTCCCCTTTCTATTACACAACTGAGTTCATTGGAACTAGTCCAGATATTCATTGATGTCTGTGAGAACAGAGTTTGGGGTGCTGCGTCAATGCTGGCCTGGGCAAAGGAGGAGGGAGGAAGCAACGCTTGAAAAAACCTAATACTCTCTTCTTTAAGAAGAAGATAAGAGCTACCATTTACTGAGTCAGACCATATGTCCATCTTGCCCAGAGAGGGGATGTTGAAAGGAGAACAGATGGGGTATGACAAGCTTTCCCCCCTGTTTCTCTCCCACTTGCAGCATCCAGCATTTAAGGTCTAGGAAGTTCGGATTCAAACTCCCGTGCTCAATAGCTACTGATGCACTTTTCCTCTGAGTCTCTTGTCCAACCCCTTTTTGAATGTGGCTAAACCGTCAGCTTCCACAGGCCATTGTGGCAAGTTCCACACATTAATTACACACTGGCCTCATCTACAGGCGATGCTTGCTGAGTAGTAGCTCAGCACTCCTGCACAGTAGCTCGTTACTACCGCACAGGAGCATTGCCGGGAACAAACCATGATGCGATGCTACTGTGCAATAGTAACAAGCTACTGCACAGTACTAGTGAGCTACTGCACAATAAGGGTTCACTAGGCAGCCGTGCTAGGACGCTACTGCGCAGTAAGGCCGGTAACTGCACAGTCATTTAGTACTGGATTATTCAAGTATTAAATGACTGTGCCATGACGGCACAGTCAGCATCTCAAGTAGAGGCAGCCACTATATGAAAAAAAAAATTTAGTTTTAAACTCACTACCTACTAAATCCATTTTGTGACTCCTAGTTCTTGTACTGTGAGAGAAAGTAAATAAGACATTCCTATTTACTTTCTCTTTACCAGTAATATTGTATAAACCCTGACTGTTTCCTTCTTTCCATCCTGAAAACTGACTATTTATACTCTATTTTCTAACTTTAAGCCAATTTCTAATCTGCTCGTGAACTCTCCCTGTAATCCCATGACTACCTAACTTCATTAGAAGCTTCTGATAGGAGACCTTGTCAAAGGCTTTTTGGAAGTCCATATATACTATGTCAACTGGATCACTCCACTCTGCCTGTTTAATGACACCCTCAAAGAAGCCTAGTGAGTTGGTGAGGCATTATTTTCCTTTGACAAAACAATTTTGCTTCCTCCCCAGCAAGTCATGTTCATCCATGTGCTCAACAATTCTTTTTATATTATTGTTCCTACCAGTTTTCCAGGAAGAGAAGTTATACTCACCCACCTGTAGAGTGAAGGAAGGTGTAATATTGCTGCGGGTTGTGCAAGGGGGTCAAACGTCCCTTTCCATGACTGTATAAACCAGCCAGGACTCAAGGCCTCCAGACAAAAATTACATATAAGTGATCATAAACTGGTTCAAATCTGTAACACAACAGAAGTTCAAGGCACAGAACATTGCTTTCAAAATGGCCGAAACTGCTTTAAGATAAACCTGGATGGATATAGTAGTAGACTAAACTGATTTAAGTTAAGTCAGTTTATTGAACTTCTGTCCCAGATCCCCTCCAGATTCAAGTTAGCTCTGAGTCCCTCAGCATCCCAGGATGCTTTTCACTTAGCCGGCAAACCCCTCCTCACAGGGTGGGCAGACTAGCTCAGCAGAGAGCTATGCTCTAGCACTCCCCAGCTTCTGGCCCCGGCCACTGCAGGCACGTGACTGCGTTTCCGCAATCAAAAGTGAATGTCTGTTCACTTGCTTCTCGGTTCTGTTTACACAGCTTAAACTAACCTGTAAAGACTGAATTGATTCAGCCCTGGGTTTTTGACTGTCTGTACTTAGTCACTGAGACCCTGTGTGAAGTGACACTAAGCATCATAGGTTGCGTTGGTCAGTCTAGGAGCCAGGGAATCACAGAGAACTACAGGGTCCCCTGAGGACTGGAAAAAGGCCAATGTTGTGCCCATCCACAAGAAGGGCAGGAGGGAGGACCCACTTAACTATAGGCCAATCAGCCTTACTTCCATCCTAGAGAAAATGCTAGAAAAGTTCATCAAGGAGTCTATCCATGGTAAGTTTGCAGAAGGTAAGATTCTGAATGACAGGCAGCATGGCTTTGTTGCGGGCAGGTCTGGCCTTACCAACCTCATCTCCATTTATGACCAGGTAACTCACCACCTACAGGCGTGGTGCCACCAAATTGACTAACAGCACGAATGAAAGGGACCTTGGAGTAATAATAGACCACAATATGAATATGAGCTGGCAGTGTGATCCTGTAGCCAGTAGGGCAAATAATACTCTGGCATACATCAATCAATGCATCTCCACCAAAGCCAAGGAGGTGATTCTTTTGCTCTACTCAGCAGTGGTAAGACCGCAACTGAAGTACTGCATCCAGTTCTGGGCACCACACTTCAACAAGACATGGACAAGCTTGAGAGAGTCCAAACTGCCACCTGTATGATCAGAGTCTTACATGGCAAGCCATACGAAGAAAGGCTGAGGGACCTGGGACTCTTCAGCCTGAAGAAAAGAAGGCTGAGAGGGGACTTGGTAGCAGCTTACCGCTACACTAGGGGTGTACATCGAGGGCTTGGTGAGCAACTGTTCACCAGGGCACCCAAGGGGAAAACTAGGAGTAATGGCCACAAACTCCTGGAAGATCATGGATTCATAGATGTTAGGGTCAGAAGGGACCTCAGTAGGTTGTCGAGTCCAACCCCCTGCCCTGAGAGAAAAGGGTGCTGGGGTCTGACAACCCTAGCTAGGCACTTGTCCAGTCTCCTTTTGAAGACCCCCAAGGTAGAGGAGAGCCCCACCTTCCTTGGAAACCCATTCCAGATTCTGGCAACCCTTACTGTGAAGTTCTTCCTAATGTCCAACCTAAATCTGCTCTCTGTCAATTTGTGGCCATTGTTCCTAGTTACTCCAGGGGGTGCCCTAATCAACAGAGCATCTCCTATTCCCTGCTGCCTTCCCCTGATTAATTTATAGGCAGCCACAAGATGACTTCTCAGCCTTCTCTTGTGAGGCTGAAGAGATGTAGGTCCCTCAGTCTCTCCTCATAGGGCCTTGCCTGCAGACCTCTGACCATACAGGTGGCCTCCTCTGAACCCTCTCCAGATTCTCCGCGTCCCTCCTGAAGTGCAGCACCCAAAACTGGATGCAGTACCCCAACTGTGGCCTGACCAGTGCTGCATAGAGGGGGAGCATCACCTCCCTGGACCTGTTGATAATGCATTTGCATAATGCATGATAAAGTGTGGTTAGCCTTGTTAATCACTTTGTCACACTGACAACTCATGTTCATCTTGGACTTAACTATGACTCCAAGATCCCTTTCCACTACTGTGCTGCTGAGAAGGTCATTCCTTGGCCTGTAAGTGGGTAGGTGGTTCTTTTTGCCCAGGTGGAGCACTTTGCACTTGTCTTTGTTGAACTGCATCCTATTTCATTCTGCCCATTTTTCCAACCTGTCCAGATTTGCCTGGATCCATTCCCTACCCTCTGGTGTGTTAACTTTGCTCCATAATTTAATATCACCTGCAAACTTGGACAGGGTGCTCTCCACGCCCTTGTCCATGTCACTGATGAAGACATTGAATAGCACTGGTCCAAAGACCGAGCCTTGTGGGACTACACTGCCCACATTTTTACAGGTTCATATCGAACCCACCCACCACCATTCTCTGGGTGCAACCCCTAAGCCAATTTGCCACCCCCCAACCATGTAATCATCTACATCACAGCCTGTCAGTTTATTTCTGAGACCAGAATGAGATACCATATCGAAGGCCTTCTTAAAGTCTAGGTTGATGACATCTACTTCAACTCCTGCATCTAAACATTTTGTGATCAATTCCTGCTCAACGTTAGGAAAAACTTCTTCACAGTCAGGGTGTCCAGACTGTGGAATAAGCTCCCCCCAGCAGTGGTGCAATGACCTACCCTGGAGATTGGACAGTCACCTTGCTGGGGTCACCTGACCCCACTTGGATTTGGAACAGCTGGAAGTGAATTTCCTCTCAAGACTCTCCAAGACAAAGAGTTCCTCCCATTTCATCAGAGCTTCCTTAGCTTAGAGACCTGGAGGGGAAAGCAGGGGAGGGGAAAACATTTATTTCTTACCAAATTCTTGTGTCATCTTTTTGACAGCAGCTCTCTGCACTAAATGACACTCAGGCATGATGCAGCCTAGCCCAAGAGTTCAAGGAAGAGAGCATTTCCCCCGGCAGGCAACAGCAGCAATCACTAGAAAAGAAATACATTTCAGCCCTACCTGTGGAAGATTTGCGGGGATGAGTTCACAGCTTTGCAGGCTGGCTCAGCTGCAGCTGAGTGAATTGTGCAAAGGAGCCCCACAGCTCTCAGTTGCATGGGTTCAAGTGCAATGAATTCAAGTGCTGGTATTCAAATCTTTCCTATGGAAGACCAGATGGGATTGGGACCCAAGAAATAGTGGCATTTTACACTAGTTATGCAAGAGACAAGGCAGTGGAGAATTGGGCAGATACTGGGGAAAAATGATTTTCCAAAGCATATACTGACTCGGGTCAGAGCTGAGAACAGACAACAGACCATCGTAGCATTCTTTTGCTCGCTCTCTTCTAGTACTGCTATAGTTCAGTCTCACATCCCTGCCCAGGCACACAGCAACAGGAAGTGTGGCTACACAAAAGAAGCGGTCTTCATACTGAAGGATCTTGGCTGTAGGCTACTGTGTAATACCTTACCTTGCTAACTTATACATCCCAGAGTTTTCCTGGGCTTGTGATTTTGGAGCAGAAGGATACCCAGCACAATCCCAGTTGACCCACAGTTGTGCCTCAATCTATATGGCACCACCTTGTTACAGTATAAAACTGGTCGAGTGTAAACCAGTCTCAGTAATGTCTAACTGCTCAAGTTAAATGCAACTTTTATATACCAAGAGGCTGACTTGTTCTCTAATCTAGTTGAAAAGGGTTTCCTAGAGAACTCTCTTCCTCTTCTGTTAACCAGGGATCAGTAAAAAATAATGGTGTTTAATCCCTGGGATTAAAGGTTCAACGTGACTCACGAGAAAGGAGTCTAGGATACTTTAATTAATTTTTGTAGTCTCCACCTTCTTTCTTTTCCCCTTTGGTGCAGCTCAAGCCACAGCCGGAGGCAGCAGCTTGGTCAGTGCCACCAGGTGATGTGAAACGGCCGGCAGTAATGACTAAGCCACCCCCTCGTCTCTCTAGCATTTATATAACAAGTTGTTGCACTGGCTAAGAGGCCAATTTGGCTGTGTATCATGTACCTGTGTTCTCTGGTGTCATCCTCTCCTTGCATGCAAGCTCACCCCCAAGCCAGCAAAGGGTGGGCAGGCTAGTGTAGTCTTGGCTACTCACTCCTGCATCCTCTGACAGGAGCTCCCACTACCCACCTCTGCAGCAAGATGAAGCAAGAGCCACCGCAATTTTGTCTCCCCCCCCGTCCCGTGCAATCTTGTGGGGCTGAGCCAGCACAGAGGGACACTGTGGTCCCCTTTCAAAGGTGGTGGAGGTATCGCTTCACCTCCTTTCATAAGCTCCTTGAGAGAGGGACAATCATTCGAGTCTGAATAACACCTGCACGTGATGTGTCTAGGAACTATCACAACACATAACAACAACTACAATAATGAAGGTGATGATGTGCAAAAAACCAACTTCTTCCCACAAATTGGCAGGACACCACATTAGGACACAGACAAACGAAAAGGTCTGAGACCATTTGTAAAGTGTGGGAGAGATCCCAGGTACAGTATAGCTAAAATAAGCTGCCCCCATCCAGACCTTAAAGGTTGAATTGGTCCCTGATGTGATGTACTGAGGCCTCTGTACTACACCAGTTGACCACAGCCACCAGAAGCCAGAAATTGCCAGGTCATTAGGAAATCTTTGGCTACACTTCACTTCTTTAGGTTGGCCCCCGGGTTGCAGAGCACAGGACAGAGCAGCTATCGTGCACCTTTTCCACTAGAACATTTCCCAAGACAGGACAATGTCCTGCCCAGCTGTTTAAGGCTATTGTTCTGCGGCTCCGTGCAGCTAAATCAGCACAAGGCATTCTTCACAGGGCTGAGGATATGGTTCTGTATTGTAAATACAGCTCCCTGACACGCGTCCAGTTCCCAAAGTATTAGGACTATATCCCAGTGTATTTTAGGATCACTTGGAGCCAGGTCATCGCTGGTGTAAATCAATCAATGCGGATTTACATGTGCTGAAAATATGGCCCTTTATCTAGGCTACAGTAGGTGATGATACTGTTTGACCGTCGCTTGAACCCAGCTGTTTTACCTGAGAGAAAATGTCAAGCTGTCTTGCGTGATGGGTTAGAGGAGTGACAAGTGTTTTCTTTCCATCCCTTCTCCTCCCACTGCAATCTCATCATCCTCTTGTACTCGTTTTTCCCCAAAATCAAAACAAAAAAATGTGTGTGTGGGGGGGAGGCGGATTGACAAAAATCCCCGCACAGATGCTCATGCACCAGATGTGGCTCCTGGAGGTGTTTTGCACCTTATAGAGTAACTAAATCAGACATATAGCATAAGCTTCTGTGAACCTGAGCTCTCTTCAGATGCTGTTGGTGTCACATAAAACCAAAGGCAAGCAGGTGATGCAGTGCAATCTACCCTGCCTTCTGCCTGACTTCAGACTAACACGGCTAAGCACCTCTCTCTGCAGCCGCTCCATGCACACTGTACCGCACAGGTCGTGCAGGGTTTCTCCACCGTTTGATTCCCTGACCTGCTTCCAGCCTCTGCATAGCCCCCCTACACAAGCCCTATGACCCACCTCCACCTGCAATCCCACCTCCTACCGCACACCAAGGGCTCCTGAACGCCATGCCTAGCCCCAAAGCCTACCTCCTTCATGGTCCACTTGTTAGCTCATGCCACCCAGCACCTGCGTGCTATTAGCCCACTTGCAGCACAGGACCAACGTGGGTTTGCTGCTTCCTATGCTGGAGCCACCTGTGCAGCCCACCCGGTGAGAACCATTAGCCTAAAAGACAGAACTGCTTTGCACAAGGGATATTCTTGATTGACCTCTCTTAGTATCTGCAGGCACAAATATATACAAACAATCCACATTAAAAGAACATTTTTAGGTTGCAAACTCATGCCCTCAGAAGTGAGGCATTTGTTTCCTCTCAAACCCTACTTCAGGCCTTTTTTGTGCGTTGTCCTTAGTTACACCGACACATCCTATTGTTTCCATGAGGCACAGACTTCATTCAGAGCCGGAATGGACAGTCCTCCAGGGGTGCACTCAGGGCAGCAGCGCTGCCAAATTCCTGCTGGGGAATTTGGAAGCTGCCTTGGGGAAGGAAGAAGGCCAGGGATGCAGGATGAGAGAGTAACTGGGGAATTGGTCAGCCCGTGGTACATCATTATTGCATCCTTGCGCATTTTGCATCATACTGCAAATGCAATGGATTCGCCACAGTGCAATAGCTTTCGAAGTAGACTAGGCAAGCGCTAGCAAGCATGCTTTATGCAGTAACCTTGTTTGGACCACAAGAAAAACTAATGCGCTGTTTCTTATAGTTATTTTAATTCCAGTTGATGGTATGCATGTAGAATAGTGTGTGTTCTCTAGCCCCCCACCCTTTCTCTTTCTCTTCATTCATATGAATTCGTCAAAGGATTCAATTAATTATGGGTTTCCAGGTTATTCGAACAGAAGAGCATGAGGAATAGGCATGTGCAGGGAACAGACCCATCTTGGGAACCGTTACTAGATGGAGCTCTGCCGTTGCATATCGTCCATTCCTCGTACACTGTAAATTCATATATGATGACACCACGTAATGGGCTTTGCGTGCTCTTCGTTTTAATGTTTGCATTCTGCCATCTCTATTTATAAAGCAAAATTGCCAGGCAAGGCACACTGGGTAACTGCAATGCACATATTGCCAATGCAGGATTAAGTCTAACTGCATTGCAACAATTCCGAACGCTGCCAACTGAGACCTTTTGCATGTGGCGTGCCAGTGCTGAAAGAGCAATCACAGTCATGCTAAGCAGAGCTGGGCTAGCAACTCTGAAAACAGAAGTTAAATTGTTGCCCCTGCTGCGTGCTGCTAAAAACGTATGACCATCCAAACAAAGTCAGTGTAAGGAGTTTGTCAATTTGAAGGGTTTTATTCAGAATCCCAGGCAGTCAGGCCAGGTGCAGACATTACACTTTTACGAGTATAAGTGATTGGAAGCCAGTTTATACCTGTAACAGAGCAGAAGTTCGGCACGCATAGACTGGTTTAAAAATGACGGAGCCGGGTCTAAGATTTCCCCCTTCCCCTCCATCAAGGGCGAATGTGTGTCCTGTTCACTACCGAGCTGAACTCCACTGCATGCAGAAAACCGAGTAACTTAGAGCAATTCAGCTTTGGGTTTTTTGAATATCTGTATATAGCCTTGAATTAAAGGACAACCGCGTCTGCAAGACCAATGCAGGTCTTGCATAGATTCAGTGACTATAAAGCCAAAAGGGACCACAGCGATCATCTAGTCTGCTTCCCAGATAACACAGGCAGAAGGTTGCTTTGAATTAATTCCTGTGAGAACTACAGCAGATCTTCTGGAAAAACTCTCCGATTGATATTTCCAATAATGGAAAGTCCAACACAACCCGTGGAAAATTGTTTCAAAGGTTACTTTCTTTACAGGTAAGAACTTGCTCCCAATTTCCAGCAAGCAAGACTTGCTTTCTCCACCTTCTAATCAAATCAATAGCAAAAATGAGCTGGCTTGTAAAATGACATATCAATTTTGAAACAAGACGTGCACACACATTTTCTCCGTTGCACAGAACTGAAAACTTTTACCCAAACATAGCCGCAGGAACAGACAATCCCTGCCTTTATTTTTCCAGCCACTGCCAAAAATTTCTTCTTTTTTTTTTTTGCCTCCCATTGTGTGCCTGTACCAAGAGTTAATAAACCCACTGATAATGTGACCGGTGCACAAGTAAAAGTATTCTGACACAACAGGCAACTGTGTCTTATAAATAGAAGTTGTTATACAGACCCAGCAATGCTAATATCTTCTCCATTCAAAAACAAAGTATGTGTGAGGGGAATATTTCTGTGTTTGCCAAATGGAATAACAGTAACAATGATTTAGTATTATTATTTGGTTGCACAGTCCGGTTTCTCCCTTCTTGCCCTCAACTTTTTTTTAAATGGAACTAAATGTAACCTGACTGTTAGCATTCTGGTTAACGGCGTCTATTTTAATATGCAGCTTCTTCTTATTCCAAACTCTCTGTAGCTCCTGCAAAAGCCAAGATAAAAATAGAACCACATTAATAATAATCTCCAGGAATTATACTGCACTCTGAGCTCGATTCTGTGGTCCCCTACAGAAATATAAAACAGGAGCTGTATGTGCACGATACCTTCCACAAGGGCAGAATCCAGTTTCTAGCATTGAAGGTGCTCTGAAACTGCTGCAAAAGAACGCACTCATTGCAACGCAGCCGCATGTAGTTTAGACCACAGCAACAAAGAAGAGTTGAGCCGTCTACAAAGCTTACCAATTGCCACATAATGCAATGCAAACCAAGACCTTAGCAGACTCCCAAAACTAACTGGACATTTATAAGACGATAATATAGAGTTGCAATCTTTGAAAATATCTGTTTTGAACAAAACATAAAACCTCCTGCATCAGGATTAAGACCACTATTAGAAGGCAAGAGGATGACTTCAGAGGACAGATTATTCCACACCTGCCTCCTGTGGAGTGTCTAGCCTTCCAGATGCACCTGGTGCTGCTCAAAGGAGCAGTAAGGGACTAGCAGAAGCATGAGTCTAGCCAATGCATAAATGAGTCTAGCCAATGCATAAATGAGTCTAGCCAATCTGAAGTTCCTTAGTTATATAGTAATTAGTACACAGTAATTGCACAGAATCTGAGTTGCAGGTGGAATTGCTATAAGTGAAAAGAAAACAGATAGTTCCAATGTCCCGGCCAAATGCCAACAGACCTACTTCTGCACAGAGGACCATGAGATCTTAAGGTCCTATCTAAAAGGCAGCACAATACCTGGGACACAGATCTGACCCATTTCAAAGAGAAGAATGCCAGCTCCTGAATCACTGGCATTTTTGGGGTACCTCTTAGAGGTCTACCTATTCAAGCAGTACCACATCTGAACTCTCTTCGGTTTATAAGCTCTGGCCAGATTTCAGCTACAGACAAAATAAAGAATAAGGGTCTGTCTGACCTAATAAATTTAAGCAATGTAAAGGTCAAGAGATTTCTTTATTT
>JAGPOW010001661.1:7813569-7847011 GCA_030014935.1 Caiman crocodilus
AAAAAGGTTGAGAACCGCTGGCACAGTTCATTCCTGCCCTTATCCCAAAGGAGTCGCAAGCATCTGTGAATCAAGGAACTGGCACAATTTCTTTGGTAAAACCCAGCCATCATTTTTTCCAGAATCACACTAAGTCTCTGTAGCCTTACTCGTTTACACCCACTCACCCACCCACACACATACACCCCCACACAGAGCCTCTGCTCCCAGTTTAAAGCTCTGTTCATTGAGTGTACTTTTACTTCAACCAAACAATGACTCTGAACACCATAATGGGTCGTCAGCGCTGCAGTGCAGCTTCCATGTAAGACGCGTGAGCGCTGGTTGGTGTGTCATTGGTGTATACAGCTTCAGGTCCTCAAAAATTGGCATTCACAACGAAAACACTCATCACACACTGGGGTTACCAGATGCCATGGCCAGTTCATAGAGGATCTGATCAAAATCCCACTGAACTCAACTGAAGGGCTGCCTTTCATTTCAGCGGGCTTTGGATGCAGACCATGCTATCCAGAAAACAGCACTGGGAGCTTCTGACCTGTGGTAATGGAAGCTAAAACAAAAGTCTGAGTCCAAAACAGGCACTGAGCTTCATTGTGGATTCACTGCATGAACCAAACCCTCGCTCCAAACACACGCCAGGCAGTCATGGCTATTGGCTTCAAAATGAAAACTTGAATCCTAGTGCATATCTCATGAATAGCTTTGGGTATCATTTATAAGGGCTCTTATGTGACTTATAAGTGCAAATACCATTGACTCGCAATAACCTGAAGGTTCCTAAATCACTTGAGTTGATTTGCAAATTGTTCCCATCTATGCACGTCACCCGGCTCTGCACTTGCCAATGTCACGTAAAGAACAAGGGAGGTCAGGAAAATGTATGAGATACTCTGATCGGGGGAGATTTTGAGCCTGATTCACAAGCCAAAGATGTTCTAAGAAATTAAAATAAAGTTTCATTGTATTTCTGAATTATCTTGTCGTGATTGCTCCTAGCGCTATGTATGAAGTAGTTGGAACAGAAGACTAGGAGCTGGGATTCGCAAATTCAAAGACGAGCTCTGCTATTGACTCTGTTTTTTAAAACTCTTCAATAACTCACGTTACTTCCCCATGCCTTAGTTTTTCCATCTGTGTCCGACCTGCCTCCCAGGGACACTATCCATCTTAATTAATTGTCTGCAAAGCATTGTAAGAGCCTTGCTTCTATACAAGAGCACAGAGTTCTAGTTTTCCTTGATTTCACACTGTAAGAGGAGCAGAATTAAAGCTGATTGCTACAGAAAAGAATCCTTTGTGTCTCATCTTCCTCCATCAGATCAGGTTTCTAAGGTATGTTAAGAAATGAGGCCCCATGAGGGTTAATGGTGTCCATTTAAATCTCTCAAATACCTACACGCAAATATACCAAGCAGGCAAGGATTAACTCTAAGTCTGGCTGGATTAGTCAAGAGGCTTTGCACACTAATTTGGAATTGCTGGGGGAAAAAATATAAAATTGTCATTTTTGTCAACTTTACAATACAACTTGATCCCCTGTGTATAATAATCTCTAAGCCGGGCAATATCCCAGGATCAGGTGAAGCAAAAACTTTCACTAGGGAAAAAGCACTGGAATTCATAAGGCCACAGCATTGTAGAAGTTAGAGATGGGAAATCTTAGACTACCTTGTTCATTTGGTCAGGATCAAACAGTTTCCTCCAGACTGTTCCCCAGTGGGGTTTTTTTTTTCTATAGCCCATTGTAGGAGAAAAAATGTACATTTCTACAGCTGTTTTCATCCCACAAAGTCTCAAAATCATTTTCAAATTATTGTGGATATTTGCAATGCTCCCTGAGGGATTTGAATTCCCAATTACCTTAAAAATTTCAGTCTATATTCACACTGCGTTGCTGAAATACAGCTATTGTAATGCTATGATGGCATCATGTAAATCACTCATACATCTTCCCCTGTAATATCATGCCCACCGTGGGTCCTCCCATCTCAAACAGTCTATAGGAGAAATGAAGAATCTGAATAAATCATCTCCTATGAAGAAACACTGAAAAGAGTAGAATTGTGTATTTTACTGGGGAGATGAGTAAAAGGACATGATAATTACATATGAAGTAATCATTCGCATGTATAAATTGGAAAGAGATGACTAAGATCCTCAACCAGAATACCAGGACAAAAGGATACTCAATAAAGCCGCAGAAGAGAAGATTGTGAACATATATAAACACTATATAACGCAATGCTTAAATATTTAATTCAAATTCAATATCACCCGATATTACTGAAGCCACGAGCTGGGTAAAATCCATTTCTTTGGATAACAAGAACATCCAGTTTTTATAACAACTATTAAAACAAAAAATTGGAGTATCCTGGAGGACACAGAGCCTCATGCTTCAACCACATTAAAAATAATGAGGATTTGGAGGAAAGTTTCCCTAAAACTGATGGTGACAGTAGTGGAATGAATGATTGTAGAGGTTTTATACTTTTTACTGCATGATTGAAAATGGCTTGTTTGCAGTCCTCATTCGCAGGGAGACAGACAATTGCCTCACTATTCACTTTTTCAGATCCTACACTTGCAACCGGAAAAAAATAAGGCATGGATTCAATGCAGAATACCACCAGATAACAGCAAATTTGATGGGTAAGGATAAAATTGAAGAAAGGTTTGAACACTCTCATCACATTCCTAAATTCCAAAAGAAATGGAGCTGACTTTCAGTTGATCTTGGCTCCTTATTGACCTGCGGCAGTAAATTTCCCCCCTTTTAGTGTTTAAATAGTTTGTCAGTGAATGATCCCATTCATAAAGAGCTAGTGATGACAGCTCTGCAAAGCTAAATGGCACTTAACTGTACACCTAATAAATTTTCAACAAAAACAAACACAGAGGAAGAAAAAATTAACAATGCCAGAGAGTTAAAGAAAAAAAAGTCACTGGCAGGTATGAAAGGAGATTGTCATTAAAATGGACTGCAACAGGATTGTATAGATTTACTCCCACTTCCTGTCCCTACTTGACTGACCTTTGATGCTCAAAAGGAAAAGGGCTGGATTGATACCGAGAATTTTGCTCTCAGTTTTACTTGTATGGGTTTGCTAGGAGTAGAGTTCATCTAGCTACTTTGGCTCTTGCATGAGAGCCCTTTTGCATTATCCTATATCCTATTTACTTTCTTGATCGCAGTTTTACCAACATTGCAGCCGGAACTGAAAGCAAAATAGCAGTTTGTGGATCGCATTCCACCTTGGAAGCTCATTACAGTGTGCACTGGGGACTAGGGATAGCTGCTTGGAAGCGTTGCTTAGACAAATGGAGCATAAACTACATTTGCACTTCCGTGCACATTGAAGAAGCACAAAGAACTCCACTGAATTACCCAAATCAAATGTGCAGAGCTGGATTCGGCACTGTGCCAGCTTAGTATTGGGAAAGGATCATTTATGGGCCTTTATGTCCCTGCTCAAAAGCGATGGCCAGGAGAGCATTTTTCCATCTATCTGATGTAAATGAAGAGGTTTCGGTCATTATAAATATTTGATCCACTGCTGAATTCTATTTTTTTATTTCAATTATATCTTGTGAAAGCAACTTCTACAGGCTTATTATGGTTTATATTAAAAATTGTTGAGCAAACTCCTAATACGCTACCCTCTTTCTAGGCGAGAGAGAATTGCTTTTTGGAATATAATAATTCGTTTTGATACAACAAGGAGGAAGGAAGCAGTAGGAAAACAGGTTGTCAATTTGTTTTAAAGGAAGTATGGTGTATGGCTAGGAGATAGGGGATGCTTTGTTAGAAACAACTGGAACATTTATATCGTAATAGATAAAGCCTTGGAAACAAAAATGGAGGATCTTTAACTCCCGCTACAATGCATGAAACCAGATATTATCAGGCTCATGGAAACATAGTGGAACGGAAATCAAAAGTCAGACAAAGGTATTGAAAAGTCTGCACCATTCAGGAAAAACAGAAAAATAGGTAAAGGGAGAGAAGTGTCATTGTACATTTAGGCTGTGATACGCTAGAAAGAAATAAAGGATATCGTGGAAAAAACAGAATCTAAATTAGTCTTTAAGGAAGGATGGTAAAAATGGGGATACTGGGGAAGCAACGGGAGCTTGTTGCTATAGAAGTATAGTTACAGACCTTCTTTAGTTTTAACGGTCCTGATTATAAAAGGCCATTTTTGGGGAAATTAAGGGAACAAGACAGGGCTCTGGGCTGAAGTGCTTAGAAACATAAGGCTCCTAGAGACGTGCAGGGAGCCAGCTCCAATGCGCTGGAAATCCAGCAGGTCGGAGCAGACTCAATTCATTATGTCGGAGCATGGAAATCAACGTGCTCCAGCAGGCTCTAGCGTCACATGTATCTGTGTCCCCGCACTGAAAAATGGCAGCAGGGTGCTTTGAACTAAAGCTCGCCCGATGAGCGTTAGTTCAAAGCGCCCCTCTGCCATTTTTCAGCAACGAGGCACGCTGATACACATGACACTCTGGCACTTTTAATTGGCATGGCTCACTAATTAAAGCACCACCCCCACCCCGCCTCCTGGAGCATGTGTAAAAATGCCCTTAAACATGGAGAAAGTTCAGGATTCCTCCTGACAAAGATGCAAAAGCTATTTGAAACATGCCTCCAAAGTAAGGGGAAAAACCCTTGTAAGACAGGGCTCTAGCATCAGCGGGATGAGTAAATGTTTCAAAATAAAATATGAGGAGTAAACAGAGAGCCGGCACGCAATGGCAAAAAAAAGGGAATCACGAGCAAAGGAAGCGTTGGGATAAAATGAAAATGGTCTAAAACAAGCTGAGTTACAGCCTGCAGAACAACAGGGTCTTCAACCACATAAGAGACCAAAAAAGAGAACAAGGAAATAAGAAGCTGGAATCAGAATAGGGTAATGATTAAAGATAATATAAGTATTGCCCCAAAACAAATTGACTACTTTGCTTCAGTTTTCAATAAGGACAGTGAAACTAAGCATGGGAACAAAGAGCAGAATTAGCAAAGAGAGGTAATGGGAGCCATGGAAATGGAAACTACTACGGCCAAAATGGAAGGAAAATTCGAGGACCTTGAAGGCACAGGCAGAAGTGCACGTCCAGGTCTAACTCGTGGAGCGTCACAGCTTATTTTCTGAGAGGAGACCGAAGGAGCTTGACTTGTTTAGCCTGTGAGAATCAAGGCTGAGAGGAGAAATAGTTGCTCTCTATAAATACCCTGGGGGCATAAACATTCGAGAGAGAAGAGCTGCATAGACTGAAAGAGAACAGTCACAAAAATAAATGAATATAAACCAAATCAATTTAGTCTAGAAATTAAAAGGTTTCTAACCAGAAGAGGAGTATTTGTACTGTTTATTATGATTATCACCTGCACCACAGTTTTTGGGCTTGATCTTATCCTAACTACAAAGAGTTAAATCAATGTAAGCAGGAAATGGAAGAAAGGTAAGAGAAGAGATGCCTCCAGAAAGGCCTTTAAGAGAACCATGGAAGGACTATGAATCTGGAAACACCTATCAGCCTGCTTCCAGATTTCTTGTCCCAAAGCTAGACTTTAGGATTGAAGGGGTGCTTCATCATTAACACTCCCTGCATAGCAAAGAAGAGAGGAGTGACTAGCAGCTGCTAGAACTGAGCCAGTGGCACAGTTAGTTTGAAGAGCAACGCGAAGGGCTAGGAAGCAGCATATCCACTAACAGTTAGTTTGTGGTGCTTCTTCATAAAATGCATAGTTATTTGTCCAAGTGCAGGAGTCCACAATACACTCCTGACCGGGGCCAGACACAGGCAGGAGTAGAACTAGCTGGAATTTTTCTTAGTGGAAAAATGCCCCTTTGAAAATATATATAAATGCGTCTTCTTCCAACAAGTATTGATGCCGTAGACATTTTGTTCATGAGTGTTATCAGTACGTTTTCCCAAAATATTTAATAGAATGACTATAAGTGGTTTATAAAATGACTTATTTCTCATCATTTACCCAAATCTGGGCATTTGGTAAGTAAGTAGCCAAAAATTCATAGGCTGGCTGGATACTAAGAACCAAAGACTGAACACTGAGCTAGACTTAATGTCATATTATAACCTACCTGACTCCTGCTAATCTTTCTGCATACCACAGGAGATAATGACCCTTTTCCCTTTTGAAAGGTCTTGATCTTCCAGTAATCAAGTTATCCTTTCTGCTGTTATTTGCTATTTTGCTACCCCTAGGAATCTCTCTCTTCTCCAGTGTCGTAGCCTTCCACGCCGGTTTTAGGTCTCTGCTGCGCCTGCTTTTTCCTCAAACCTGAAGAAGAATGCACTTTATTTGAAAGTTTGTCCAAGTCTGCACCAACCATGCAATAGGTCCAATAAAATAGATCGCCCACAACAATCCTTGCCTCCCACAAAGAGCCATTTGGATTTTTTATGTTTTTGTCATCGTTTTGGGCACGGGCAACTGGTGCCTTCTGAGTTGGGGGGAGACATGTGCCTCCCACAGTGGCCACTCAGCGACCGGGGGGGGAGTTCCCCTGTGGTCAATTGCACAGACTGGGAAGTGCAAGCGGGGCAACTGGAAGTGTCAGTGGAGCTTCTCCTGGTGCCCCCGCTCCCCGGCCGGTGCCCACAGGGGGGCACCAGCACTCCTGCCTGCCCCCGAAGCAGGGGGTGCTGGCAGTAGGGTGATGCACCAGCGCTCTCAGGAGGTGCGCGCGCACCCGCTATGCATCACCACTGGTTTTGGGGGGCAAAGGAAAAAATGACAAATGAAAAACTAAGTCCATTTCAAATTCTTCAAAAAATCATTAATAATTTGAATTTTCCTTAGAGTTTCCTTTCCCAGCCAGTTTTGCCCTAGATACTCACTTGAGAACACAATAGCACAGAGATGACAGAACCAAAGCAAAGCGGTACTTCTCCTTCCTCCCACCCCAGCCTACCTGGCTAACGTTTGGGCAAGATTGTCAGAAGTGAGGGGCCAAAAAATGGGCCTGATCTCCAAACTTTTGGAAAACAAGGATACTTCTAAAGTGTTTTACCACAACTTTGCCTTGAAAGTGGGGGACCCAAAATGACCATCCAGGGGCTACTCACCCAGGCCCTGCCCTACTCAGCTTGCGACTCACAATCCACTACGCTTCCGAGCTGGAATCACTCTCCGCTGCTTCAGGCCCCGCACTAATGACTGCGCAAACAGGCGGGCTTTGCAGCACGTCCAAGAGATCAACAAATCCAGCCTGTTTCACAGAGATGGGAAGAGGCCCTGGCGGCAAATGCTCTGCCAGCAATATAGCAGGAGAGCTGAGTTCAAAGGCGCTTGCTTATCTCTGGGTCCATCTACACGTCACCATACGGCGACCTGTCCACGGCGCCGTGCTTTTGTACTTCCTTTTGCAACGACGAAAGCACGGCGCGGTGCAGGAGGCTACCGTGCCACGTACGCGGCGCGCAGTTAGATTTCACCGCTGCGCCGCCCTATGCCAAGGGAGCGTGCCACTACGGCGACGTAGCTGCTGGTCACGTGTCGATCCATGTGATCGCTGTAACATGCCGTACAGCAATGCAGTACATCACTACATCACCGTTGGGCAGCGTGTAGACCAGGGGTGGGCAGGATGCGGCCCACCAAACCGTTCTGTCTGGCCTGTGGGGCCCCTAAAAATGTAGAAAATTAATATTTAGCCACCCCTGGCTGCCTGTCATGCAGTGCTCGATGGCTTGCCAAAACTCAGTAAGCAGCCCTCCACCCAACATAATTGCCCACCCCGGTGTAGACGCACCCTCCACATGGCAATATGGCACAGGGGGAAAAGCTCTCTCTCCAGCAATTTCAAGTGCAAATTGAGGGGGGAATATTTGGCTGAGGCTTCGCAAAACACAAATGGGTTATCCTGTGTCTCCTGGCAAGAATTAGAACAAATGTCAAATCATCCACCTGGCCTTTGATATCTTCATAGTATTACTCACAGTGGGTTACTTTCTCACTTCACCGGTAGGTCTAATTATTACCTCAGGGGTAAATATGCATTAAGGTGCACCGGAAATGTGGCAGGTAACTCCCAGTCTGTGCATTTATTCCTTTAAGTGCCTCCTCAGCGTTATTACCTTGGAAAATGAAATTAAACGTGGGGGAAAAAAAGATGTCATCCTTCCAATAATGAGACATGTGAAGAGGGAAAGGGAATGAATCACTTTGGTGAGTCCCATTTGCCGCCCCAACACATGCAAATATCTCCCTAAGGAAATGCACAGCACTGCTATGGCTGGTCTGTCTCACCCGGACCAATTGCATCCACGTTTTGTGTTTAAATGTAACAGAAGCCCTGGCATAACGGGCTCTTCATCATTAATCAGGTGGTCTTCGGCACCTATAGTGACTCCTTATGCCTAAGGATTGAAGAGGCCCACTGAGGCAGCCTGGGAATGTAGTGGAGCACTGACCTTTTCAGGTGGAGAAGGGAAGTCCACGCTCCTCCACTCCCGGGGTTGTGGTGGGAAGGACAAGCCCATGGGGCAAAGGAAGCCGTCATTTAGAAGTGGTTCCAGAAAAGCCATTTGTGGTCTGTGGTTTGGGGAAAAAAACGGGCCTCCGACTGTGTAGGGCTTTGGGCGCAAATGGGTCAAAGCTCCCGTCTCCGTCAGAGGAACCCTACAGACGCCGTGCTAGGGCTCTGGAGCAAGGCAGGCTGGGGACGAGGGCAGAAGCAAAGAAAGGCTGAGGAAGAAACTAGGAACAGTCTCTCACGGTGATTGGGAAACTATCTGTTCGTGCTGAACTTTATGTCCTATATCTCCGGGGAGAGTGTGGATTCCCAGGAAGAAGAAATCCAGGGGAGTGGCATGTTGTTTGCTTTCGACTGTAAAGGCAAGATTTCCAGGGAATTTAAGAAGAAACCCAGGGGAGTGGCATGGTTTTGCTTTTGTGTTTAAAAGCAAGATTTCCAGTATATTTAAGAAGAAACCCAGGGGAGTGGCATTTTGTTTCATTTTACTTTAAATGCAAGACTTCCAGGGTATTTATTTACAGTGGGCCGCCAGAGCACCGCACGAAGTGGCTGTGATTTTGGGGTTTAAGAGACCCAGGAGCTTTCTATGAGCATTGGCCTGTTATAGGAATTAAATGGCCAGAAAGCTGCAACAAACAATTTTTTTCTTCATTATAGCTAAATCCTGTTTTTCTTGGTTGGAGAGGGAGGGGAAAGAGGACACTTCGCTGCTTCGTGTTGAATGCATTTCTAAAAGTGAGTGTATTTCTAAAAGTATCTCTTGAGTCAGTGCTCGACTTGTTTCTGGCAGTGATAGGAAAGGATACTTATAAGGCCTTTTCCCAGAATTGATGTTTTTGCAATAGTCAACTCCTTACGCACCGAAACTATGCTGAAGCAACAAACTTCGTGAGGACTGACACGAGCCATCCCCAAATATTTGACTCGAAACTTATTTTCCTGGTCTAGAAAAACATGCGTTTTTCCTGCCGTTCTTGAATTCCTCGGTATTGGCTGAGTTTGAAACAACAGCGATTCCATAAAAAAGTCTGGACAGAGTCTGGTTTTGAGCCACAGAGGATTGCGATGTGCCAGGTAATCTCGGGGGAAAGCTTGCTCTTGTGAGAGCTGAGGCCAAAGACTCTTAACTCTAAACATGTTGGGCTCACCGGTGCCGACAAGAAACTTCACTAGTAAAAGGAAAGAGACAAACTTCAAGAACATGAACTAGGGCATTAATACAATATGGTTCTGGGGCTTGGGAAGAGGGTCACATAGCAGGGCAAGATTCATCTCGTCACTGACTCGGACACCGACGTGTCCTCCTATTCGGGTACTGCAAAGTGGTATTGTGGCCTCGCTGCGCTCTAGAGTAGACCTCTTGCTGCTTGAAGTTGTGTACCTGCTGCAATAGCCTCTGTCTGGTTTTTGAAGGGAAAGTCACCCTAGTTAAATGCTTTTCCACCTCTAATTTATTCTTCTTTCACCCGCCAACTCATGCTTCTTCCCAGGACTTCTGACTGGCCCGTACTCTGGGGCTGCTGCAGTAGTACAGAATAGACAGTCCTCTCTTAGCCAGGCATAAAGTCCCCTTGCATGCAGGGGTTCCTAGCATACGCCCCAGAGCTCCTCTGTCCTGTCCTCTGTGCTGCCCCTGAACTGGTGTGCAGCCATCAGCAAGTCTCTCATGCCTTCATTTCCCCATTTCATGGAGCTAAATGGTACAATGGGGAGTTGTAAGCATCGGTCCATGAGCACACAAGCATAGACTGAGACTCACAATTGGCTGACTGCGTGTCATGGACCCTGTACTACTAGCAAAGGTTTTCATTTATGTTAAGTAGTAGGCAACGGTGCTTTGGGAGCGGGGCACTCTGAGTGCTCTGGTCACTGCCACCACGAAGTCCCAAGTAGACCTAATACTGTAGCTTGGCAATTTTGAGATTGTCGATGGCCATGAACTTGTTACAGCACTTGCCTGCCAGGAGTGCTCGTTCGTGTTTGGGAAAGACTCTTTTGGTCGTCATATGGGATGGGGAAAGAGGCAAGGAACAATTTGGCATTATCTTGGCAACAGTTGGCTGGTTTCTTTCCTTTTATGCAGCCACCGGCACCATTCACCCAAGGGTTGCTGCTGCCGCTTCTGCTTTTCGCCTGCACTCTGGCATGCTCGCCAGCCGTCCTCCCTGAGGAACACCTCGGTCCGATAACTTCTTTTATTTTTAATTGATTCTAATCACGGAAAGCAAAATTAAAAACGCCAAGTCCGCTCCTGACCCCCGAGCTTAGGAGTAGCTCTGTGGTGAAGCAACTCACCTTCCCCTGCCCTAGACTGTTTGACAAAACAATAAGTTCAGTGTTTCCAGTGGGTAAAGGACATGTTGGAACAGACCAGAGGGGTTAACTCACTGGCATAAACCTATCAACATACCTCTTCCTCTTGGCAGGATGGGAGCACAGCAGCCGCGGGAGGCCTCCTCTGTAGCAATTATAGCTGCATTAAGACATCATTGTTCCAATTATTTGGATCAACATGTTCTGGGCAATTAGCAGTAAGCAGGGGGCTTGGGCTTGATTAAGTGTCTGATGATAACAGGCCCCCGATGATGAGGAAAGATGCGCTCCTCCTCTTTTTGTGTGAAAAAAAACCCCCAGCAATTTTCCTTTGGACACATGCCACGATGCTCTGAGTTTTGAAGGGGGCTTGGATTCAAATCTCCCCCACAGGAAACTTGGCTTCAGGAACTTTACTAACTTTCAAGTCTAGTAACAGTTAAATGGTGGTGTCAAATCGCTCAATATTTGGGGGGGTTTCCAATGAATTTATGGCTTTATGGTTCCATCAACTTTCACCCACAATGGCCACTGTCTCAACGGCTCCCGTCAGCGAGATGGATGTCATGATGCTTTGAATGTGAGGCTGTTCTGAGCAAAGATGAGCATCACCTGCCATTGTGTTTGATAGGGCAGAAGCCACCTGCCCTCAGGATAGATGCTTGCCTTTCAAATGCCATGTGAGAGTCAGACGGTGGGCAGTAGGATGTAAGGGTTGCCAAGAACAGGTCATTGGGTAGCAAGGAGGGAGACTGTAATAGGACTCTGGACAGCAAAAGCAGGAGCCCAAAGAATGGAGGAAAGAAGCAGGGTGAAGACTTAGGAGAACGGTGGCAGACAAGGGAGAGTATAATGGGTAAGAAACCGTGGGCACGTCTACATGTTCATTAATGCACCCTAGGTACTAGCAAACAAGGTTTTTTGGGTGACTCTGATATCTTTTATTAGACCAACTTAAACAGTTGGAAAAAGCTTTCTTAGCAAGCTTTCAGGTTTAAAAACCCTTCGTCAGGCTTGTAAACCTGAAAGTTTGCCAAGAAAAATGTTTTCAACTGTTGAAGTTGGTCTAATAAAAGATGTCAGGTTTACCCAAAGAACCTTGTCTGCCTACGTCCTTAGACCAACACGGCTACAACCTACACCCTTAGGAACTGCACATTTAGTTCAGTACTTGCTTAATAAAGTACTAAGTAAATGCGCAGTAACGAGAGTTACCGTGCAGTAGCGCCAATGCACAATTTTGTCGTGATGCTTACTGCGCATTAGCCTAATAACACCGCACACTAGGCTATTTGAGCAGTAGCATGGGGGTTAAAAACCATACTAATAGCCTAGTGTGCGGTGTTATTAGGCTAATGCACAGTAAGCGCCTTGTGTAGACGGGGCCAGTGAAGAGAAAGGGAGGGAAATGCTGAGGGACAAGAGAATATAGATGCAAGTGAGTAGCAGAAGACTGGGGGAAAATGGAAAGGGAGTGTAAGTGGGTCGGCTGTTTGACTAAGGAGTGGCCAGAGTGGGTGGAAATGGCAGCTCCCCACACCTACGGCTTGGGAGGAGAAGGTACGAGAGATTCGGAGACTTACCTAGCATTTTTGGTGGTGTGAGCAGGAAAGCTGGAGGGAGCTAGTGTTCTGCTGCTGCCCATGCCACAGGCGTCTCACGCTGCCACGGCTTCTGCTGCAGCGCGGTGCGGGATCCCCCGTCTCTGACAGCTAGGAGATGTCGCTTCTATTGAGCCTGCCCAGAGTTGTGATTTAGCCTTAAACCGAAATGCTCAGTTCTAGCCTAAATCCAATGCCAGTTTCTTTGCTTCACGTGGTCCTATGTTTTCAGAAGAGACTTGTGGTTTGGGGTGTTTATGGTGTTTAGTGCTCACCTTGAAATACCCCCTACTTATTTTCAGGGACCATGTGCTCAAGGTGAGTATCCCAAAATTAAGACAGTCAAAAACCATAGATCACTTCTGAAAAATCTTGGCCATAATTCCTTCCGGCCTCAAAAGCTTTACAGAATACCTGAATATGTATGAGTTATAGGTATTTCAAGCCTGCCAATGAGATCTTGCAGTGGAATCAGATAAATGTGTGTGAAGATATATTCATCCATCAAACCTTTCTCACAAAACCCCCCAGCTATTTTAAATGTTCTTTTTAAAACAATAGACATTTTGCCAAAAAAACCTAAAAAAACCCTATTTTCCTATTTTGAGACCAAAGTTGAAATGATTTTATATATATTTCTTTTCACTGAAGGTGTGTTTTCCTCCTTCTTTTTGCCTTTCCCCCTCTTTTTTGCCTTTTTTCTCCCATCCTTTCTTCCTTTTTTCCGTGTTGCCACGGAGAGAGGGCATCAAAGATAGAAGAGAAAAAAAGTATACAAAAAACTAGCTGAAGAGAGAATTCATTTGCCTTTCCCTTTCCATTTTTGGTCAAGCAAGCAATACACACCCTGCGTTTAGCTCTCAGGGTCTGATGTTTTGTGTTATCATTGAAGGTGATCAGCATTGTGCAGGAAGTATTTGGGAAGGTATCTTGCAGGACTGGCTTTGAACCAATGGTTATAATATTATATAAGAGATGGGCTCCAGCCAAAACCTTGGGTGTGAATATTTTCCATCCCTGTGGGGTAGTTCCATCACGGCTTGGCTCTCTCCGCTGGAATTGCAATCTGAATACCCCTCAATGATCACATGTCTCAGATCCAAATCCAATTGCCTCTGCTCATGACCCTCTTCAGATGCACTCCATCCTTGGGACAGGGAATCCTATTGATCTAGGTGACACAGGAGAGGTCCTCAATAACCAGGAGAATGACCTGGCACTCAAATTGTGAAAGAGTACTCTTCCCCCCTGAAAAAGCTAGAGCAAGAAAGAAAAGGCTCATTCTGTTGATAAAGGTGGATCATCCTGTTCATTTCTGCGCAGACTTGTTGGAGCTTTCCGCATGGTAAGCCTCCAGGCTTTCTCCAAGGGTGCCGGATATTGCAGGGCCAAGTATTGCACCCTGCACCTGTGAAACTGTCTCCACCTCAAGGTGTTTCAAGAGCTCTGCTTATCAACAGCCATTGATGGTGGAGACAAAGAGACATAATTGGCTGCACTCTAAAATGGCCACAAGGACAAGTGCAAGCCACACGTTAGTTGATTTGGTGTCTCCATGACCCGCGGTATTAAGTGTTCAGTAGGAAACACCAATAAGCGTCATGAAGAACTGGTCAAATTAAACTGCAGAAGTGGGAAGCAACTGGGAAAAAGATGGAGGTCTCTCAGAGGGCTGAGCTGTATGTATATCTGTTATTGGGGGATGACATTTATTTCTTTAATGACATCTTGAATTGGTCCGAGGCCTGCTAAGCCAAAGGTAGTTTAAGGATAAATCCAAGTTCCAGATGCCCCATTAAACCCATGCCTTCTTCCAGTCCAGCTTTTCATCCCTGGAAAGAGCTGAGGATCCCCTTCTCCTGCCTGGCATGGCACAGCTCAGCACTTCCTGGACGTATCAAGGACATACTTAAACATGGGTGCCTGAACGGAGGCTGCTCACTCGACATTTCAGAGCAGAAAGTCTTGATCTGATTTTTAGACTGGTTGAATATTCGCAATGCACTCAAGTCAGCAATGGGTTTCTCCAGGGCAGAACAGGGAATGTAAAGACAAGGTAAACCACCCCTTCTCGCTTATTCAGGTCCTCAACCTTGCTCGGCTATCGTCACCTTACCATGGCGCACTGCTCTTTTACAGGGCTTGGGAGAACGGTTAATTAATTATCCCCACGCAGCTAATCTAGCCCTGCTATTCTGCAGAACAAGTACGTGGGCAAGACAAAGGGACAGGATGAACCTCTGGTCACTGAACACAGTCCCTATGCTCCATCACATGAGAAAAATTATGATTTATCCCCCAGGTGCAAATATAATGAAAGACTTACCTCCGTCTTAGGACTTGATCCATAATCCATTGAAATCAATTGAAAGGCTCATTAATTCCAATGGACTTGGGATCAGGCCATTAGTTGAACAAACACTGCAAATTAAGTTAGGCAAAAAACCAGATCAAAACAGAAGTGAATCGGCTTTGACGTTATCCTCTTACCACTCCACCCACACACCCTTTCCAAGTTTGTTTTCTGTGACTTCACCATCAGAAAGCTGAGTAGAAGCAGCTAATGGTAAGGAAATATCAGATTGCATTTCCTGAAAGCAAATTTTGATCCTATAAATGTAAAATATGCACTCTGGAAAGCCAGCTGCAAAGAACGAGGCTCATCCAAAAGAAGAACAAAAACATCCTGAGCGATTTATGAATCCAGTCCAAGCCAATCGCAGGAACTTGACCGTCGAATCCTCACAGCAAATGACTCACAAGTGTTTATAGACTGAGAACTTTTCCGCTGCAACATGGCGGTTGGTCAAGAGCAATTTGGGGGGAGGGAGAATGCTATTTTGTACCACCTACTTAGTAGAAGAGATGTCTAAATACATTTTTTTTTGTTTCAACTAGAAATGTTCGTTTTGTTTCGACTCCCCAAAGCTAAACTTTGATTCTCAAAAACTGAACTGGCTCTCAAAAACTGAAACTTTAAAGACTTTTCAGAAGTTTTATTTTTCACTTTTTTTTTAAACCATTGAATGCAACAGAATAAATGATGCCCTGGGTTTGTCTTTCTGGAAGAGCTGGATTGTTTTTTCATCCTTTAAATCTTCCTTTTAAAACCATAGCTTCTCAAAACTTATTCAACGCTGAAAAGTGTGACAGGAAAAAAGAAAAAACAAAAAGGTATTTCCATTTTCTGCCACTTAATTGAAGAAAGGAAAAAAAATGGGTGAACAAAGACATGTTAACATTTTGGAAACTCATCATTTTAAATACAATATTACAATTTTGGAAAAACTAAATGAAAATTGTCCTAGTTAAAAACTGGCAAAATGGAGACAGCGTTACATTCTTGTGTGACATATATTCTCTATTTTTGATCAGCTCTACAAATGATCTGCACATCAAAATGAATTCAGCAAAAGATTCTGAATACCTGATACACTTGAGACAAATGAAGGGACATTTACAGGCATTTTACAGCTGAAAAGAGGTTAAAAAATCAAATAAATTATTCGTAGCAAATGACCCTCTCATTTCTAGGCCTCACTGAGACCAAATGCATCTGGAACCTATGGAAAGGTTTAATTTAGAAATAACGGTAATTAATTTTAAGGCCAGAAGATATTCCTGTGATCATTTCAGCTAATCTTTTGCACAACTCAAGGCGTGCCTACACAAGACGCTAACTACATAGTAGCCAAACAGTACTGTGCAGTAGCCCATCACAGCACAAACAGTGCTAATGTGCCACTGCGCAGTATTGTTAGCATCACTAAAGAGATGTGTGCCGGCGCTGCTGCACACTAACTCCAGTTACTGCACATTTATTATTTTACAAGTACTAAGTTAAATGCGCAGTAAGAAGCGTATAGACGTGCCCACAGACTATGAGACTTTACTGAGTTGATTCCTGCTCCATGGTTAACAGCTGTAGTTGCACTTTTAGAAAAAATATCCAGTGTCTTTTTAAAACTGTCCATTGATGAGGACTCCACGCAGCATATTGTGCCTTAATTCTGGCCAGCTGGACATGTGCCGGATTTGTGCCCTTCCACCTTGTATGACCTATCCTCCTTTGGCCTTCCAAAACGTGTTGGGAGTACATGGGAAGAGCCATGGTTTAAAGCCAACGCAGAATTTCAGCACATGCCGCAGCAGAGGAAGGAAATGATCAAGGCAGAAGGTTACAAGACAAAATCAAGATTCTAACTACTCATTTATGCCACTTAAAAGTGCCCAATGAAGGGGGTAGAAAGGGGCCCCAAAAGCCATATCTGTTTGGGGAATAACTGTGCAGTTCAGCTCTAAGGCTGCCCTCTCCCACTGGGGATTGACAAGGGAGATGTAAGCAGGGTGGATGGATATCTTGGCCTGCGGCAGCTCAAGGAGGCGGCTGTAAGTCAGACGGGCCCCCAAGCCTAAGTTGTACCATGGGTGCCACAGTCCACCAGAGCATCAGAGTACGACATGCCAGGGTAAGAGATAGATAGCACAGTACATGTCGACCTTGGACTTCTGCCTCTCAGCCGAGCTAATTACCCGACCCGAGAGCTGCATGAATGCAGGTATACTGGGGAAAGGCTGAGCCAATTAGTCCTCCCACAGCGCCGCACAAACATGGTTACACTAACGGGAACTAAAAGAGGTATAGATGACTTCCAGTTCCATAGGGCTATAGTGCATACAGGCCTGTGCCCCAGAACTTGCCCCTACCCCCAACTCTCATTGGTGACTTTACAAGTTAGGTGCCCAGGCCCTAGAGAACTCCTTTGGAACCGAGGTGCTTTAGACCCTTAGATGCCTTTGGGAATCCCAAGGGGAGCCTGAGGTTTAATGTAATATTAAGTGCTTTGAGATCTTCAGAGAATTGGTGCAGTATGCCATGGGCGAAACCCTGGACCCATGCACGTTTGGTATTACCTATTTGGAAATATTAGAGGAGTGTGTAACAGTCTGTGTCTTTGCAGGCGGCTTATGCTGTCAGGGGCTGTGCTGCAGCCTGTAAGTGGCTGACTGCAGGTTTGCTAGGAAGTCTAGCCTCGCTGCAGGCAGCAACACCTGATTACAGGCTGCCTAGGGAATGGGACCAGTCGAGGCAGAAAACTAGCTGGCATCTAGGCAGCTAACAGCGCTCCCAGGAAACAGAGCTAGAGAGAGTCACGCTTCTAGGACAGGGATAGGAGCAGGAGCGTTGAGAGGAAGAGAGCTGGTGGGTCTGCTCATGGAGGAGCCATCAGGAGTGCCTCTCTCCCAGAAGACCATGAGTGCAGTAAGTGAGCTTTCCTGGGGATGAAGAGACTGGAAGGACAAGAGAGAGAGTGAACAAGCGGTGGCTGAACCAGGCCTGAGAAGTCTCGGCATACACATTGGGTTTATGGAGTTTTTTTATGTTGACTCCTGCTGGGAGGGAGTTTGCCCCAGGAGAGTAAAGACACTGGGAAGAGATAGTAAGTGAACCCAAAACCCTGTGTGTTTGAGCTAAGCAAATCCCTGAACCTGCTACTGAGCGTGATAGATTTGATCATATAATCATGCATTGAATCACTGACTTTCCCTAAATACTCACCCTTGGTCATTATACGTTGCGATTCATTAGTACCTTTCAGAAGTGGCCAGTATTGTTATACTTTTTCTATAGACTGAGACAAGTGTCTTGTGCAAGGTCATCTAGTAGATGAATGGCAGAGATCTTATGAACCCAGATTTCCTAAGTGCCAGATCAGTGCCACAAGGTCAGACCAAGAGACCATGGCTCTCTAACACTAAGCCAATGCAGCACTAACTATCAGTACTGAAAAATCCACTGAATCACAATTATTCACAACAAATGGAGGAAAGAGTTGGACAAACCACGTGTCCCATTAATGACAGAATAAGGGTAAGAACAGAGTTCACAATGAATAGGCAAGGCTGATAGAGTAAATGAATAGTAAAGCTGATAGAGCTAGGGTAGGTATGGGGGGGAGACAGTTTCAATATCATCCCTGTGCTTCTTGTATGACTTTGGACAAGTTGCTTCGTAATTCTGTGCCTCTGTTCTTTATTGGGGGAAAAACACAAAATTGTACTACTCCACACAGGGATGCTGTTTCAAGACTGTGCTCCAGTGCTATTGTAAGAGGGAAGCAGTTATCCAAGTGCTATACATTCACAACACAACTTCTAATTGTGAGAGAGCCACACACTGTAGCCTTCCCCACTTGCACATCTGTCTTAATAATGATTTCATAGCTACCTAGCAGAGGTGCTGTGGGGATTTATAGACATACTGTAATGGAAGCTCTGGACATCCATATTTTCTCTGCACTTTTTACCCTGCTCCAAGTGATACAGAGAAGAAACACTTTGTAAAAAACTTTGGAAAGAAATAGTATAAGCTCTTTATGTATATATTTCATTTTTAATTAAAAAATAAATGTTATCTTAATACATCTCTTGCAGCCTTTGGGCAAAAATGCACCCTTAACAAGACTTTAGGAAATATGATGCATATCGGTTCTTGGCACACAGGTCTTAAAAACAAATGCAAACTTTCTTCAGCAACTTTTTAACTCCAATGCACGCCCCAAACCCTGAAAACATTTAAATGCTTTTTTAAAAAAAACCCCAAAATTAGAAATGAGCCCAAAGCAAAAATCCCAGATCCAACTATCCCCAAAGCTTCTGGAGGAGCCCGAAAACCTAGCTCTCAATACAAATGTTATCTTGGAACATCTATCTTTATGCAGGCTTGACACAGGATTTCCAATGGCATCGCCCCAAACTTCCCAGGGAAGTCTGAAGTCTGAACCCTGACCCAGGTCTGACTCTTGTTCAGATGCCCCTACCTTTGTAGTAGGTGAAGCAAAACCCTGGTTTCGTTGCATTCTCTCCAAAAATGTTTAACTTGGGCCCATCCCTAAGAGAAACAGATGCTGGTTAAATGAGAAAATTGTGCTTTAAAAGTCCCCCTTTTTCTTGGCAGTCACTGTCCTGAGGCCAGGCTAAGTATTCTGTCCATTTTCTCTACTTTAAAGGCGAGGATAAGATCAAGCGAACACACTGCACCCTCCAACACAGTCATATCACTACCTAACCACCTCCCAGAGCAGGAAAGAGGCCCTGGGCTTCTCCTGTCTCTTCAGACTGTCTCGGGTTTCTAGACACAGTTTTCTTTGGAGGATAGCTCTAAAAGTAGTCAGGCTCCACTGATTATCTGCAGGGAGGGCATATACACACTGCTGGAAGGGAAGGATCATCACCATGTGCACTGGATTTCTTTGTTCCACAGTGGCCCACGTTGGTTGGTTCCCAAAGGCACAAAGTGCACCAGCTTCTCACTTACACACAAGGTCATATGCATTTGGTTTCACTGTTTCTCTGTTTCTTTTTCCCTCCATTGCTCCTCTTTCCTCTTTAGCTGGGTGGCACCATGTCTTCGGGGGAGGTCTCTGGTGCGTGCTCTGGAGACTTCCCCATCTCGGAGGAGACATCCCGTTTCTCCTCTGTTGATTCAGGCTTCTCTGGGACTTGAGATGCCTCCAGTGCTTCCTGCTGAGCCTGGCTGTTCATCTTCTCCTCGGCTTCAATCTCCTCCGAGCTGGGGATGGAGTTCTTTTTTGGGCGGCCTTTGGGCTTCGTTGGAGCTTCCTGCCCACCTTTTAGTACCTGGAGCAAAAGATGCTACAAGTCAGGATTCGCCTTAAAGTCCTCTAGTGTGGCTGCCATCTAAGGTCCTGCCGGTACACGGGGGTGGCTTTCATCCCTGTGAAAACACTGGGGACAAGGCCTACAGACAAGTCATCTGAGTATGTGGTGGCCCACACCTCACGGGACTTCCATAGAGCTTAGTGCTGCCCTCCTGCAAAGGGGAAGTTCACCCATTGGGTCCTGTCAATTATTTTAGCACAAAAAGCACCAGCTACAAGCATATAGACAGGCCCAGAAGGACTCGGCCATGCTGTGCTCTCTGCATCCACACATGCACAAATGCAAAATTCAGCTCCCTTCCAGAGATGGCTTTTCCCCTCCTTTTTTAAATAACAGCAATCATGAGATTTAGCCAGAGCTTTCAAACTAGCTTTCCCTTCTCCTTTTGGTCCTCCTGGTAGCTTTGCTTTCTCTCCTAGTTTAGTCTGCGCAGTTCAGGGACACATGGGGCTCCCTGGGCTAACTCCAAGCCAGCTAGGTGTGGAGCCAGAAACAATGTAGTTGTGTTAGTACAGCACCCCACCCAGGCTAATTTATCCTGCTTCTTGGAAAACTGAACCAGATATAGTGCCTTGCTTACAAAGCAACACTGTTTTCAGTACCAGAGCTAGCTGACTTTGAATCGACATGGGTACCAATATATGGCACTGCATTTTGCAGCATAGAGGCACTCAGATAGTTTTATTTACTCCTGAGTTGAAAGCAATGAACCCCATTTGGTTGGTTTACCAGAATGGATCAGCAAAATGACTTTCACTTCTATTTAGCATCCTAGAACCTACTTGAGTAGGTAGCTACATGTACTCTTCCCTCCATCGCTGAAGCACGAGGGCACCTTGAATCAAAACCCCAGATAGAAACACTCCCAAATGTTATTTAACTTGAGATATTTTTTGCAGGTCTACCTTCCTGCAGAATTGCACCTCCTGTCTGGCACCGGGAAATATGACTCTTGCCTTATGAAGAGAAGCTGAGAGCTATGGGACTGTTCAGCCTGCAAATGCACAGGCTCAGGGGGGACCTGGTGGCAGATTATAAGGGGTGTTCATAGGATCTGGGGGAACGTCTGTTCACCCAAGCACCCCAAGGGATGTCAAGGTCCAATGTCACAAACTCCTCCAAGACCGTTTCAGGCTGGACACAAGGGAAAACTTCGTTACTGTCCAAGCCCCCGAGGCCTGGAATAGACTCCCTCCAGAGGTGGTGCAAGCACCTACTCTGGACTCATTTAAGAAACATTTGGGCGCTTATCTGCAGCTACTCTCACCTAATGTGCTTTCTGCCAGGTGGTGTAAACAACCCTGAAAACTAATTCAATTCAATTCAATTTATTAAGGATTCTGGCTAAATGCCATGCTCCTGCAGAAGACATAACACACATACACCCATAAATACGAACACGTTCGAACAAAGTAACCCAACTACAAATATAAGACTAAAAATAGAGCCCACCAACATAAAAAAAATGATTCTTATAAATATAGTAGTAAATCAAGATAATATTGTTGTACACAGACTCACAACTGAGACAATAAAATCAAATTAATGTTCAAATGGATCACTCATGTCAGTAGTAAAGGATATTTAACTCTAATTGCCTCAGCCTTAAAAGCAAAAATTGCGAGATGGTTTACTACATTTGGATCTGTCTGCTGTAGAAGTCAGATTAATTTCTTTCTGTTTGAGTAATGTAACTATTTCTGCAAGTACGGTAATAAATAGCTTCTCCTTATGTCATTATATAAAGAACATTTTAATACATAGTGGATAGTATCTTCCAAAACTCCTAGACAGACTGGG
This sequence comes from Caiman crocodilus, assembly GCA_030014935.1. NCBI lineage: Eukaryota > Metazoa > Chordata > Crocodylia > Alligatoridae > Caiman > Caiman crocodilus. The sequence continues at coordinate 7,835,480 of JAGPOW010001661.1, forward strand.
CAACATGTTTTAGCCCCTGGCATGGAAAATTTACGTCCAGCCAGAACAGCTGTGGGCATTGAAGTCTAGTCAAAGAGGATCACCATTTATTATTGAGATCCAACTGTAGATACTTTTCTCCCCCCAGTCTAAAAGCTAAAAGTCTGGACCAGACTCTCAGCTGGTATCTATGGCAGAGCTGTGCTGACACTGCCGGTGATATATTCTGGCTCAATAGTTGCCCCTCTGAAACTGGACAAGAAGATCTGCTTGGAACTTCTTACCATTTTCTTCCACTTCATCCTGCGGTTCTGGTACCACGTCTTCACCTGGAGCTGAGTCAGCCCCAGCGACTGAGCGAGGTCCAGCCTACAAAAGGAAGAAAGAGGAACACTTTGACAAAGAACATGTAGAAGGAGGAGTTGAAATCAGATGCACGGCAGTAGCCAGTCCATGCCTATACCCTGCAGAAAGCCAGCGTGTGGCTCATACACAAGGACATTAATGCTAGAAACAGATAGCTGCTAGGTTCTAACTCATGTCTTATCTTCTGAGGAAAATCAGATAAATTTAGTGTCCAAAAAGTACGGTTTCATGGAGGAAGCAAGAATGGACATTTGCTTATGGCAGAGGACCAGGAGCCAGGAGAGCATCTGCTCTATTTCCATCTTTTCCAGTTGGACCAAATGCATGAATGAGGCAAAAGCTTTCAGGAGGTTGGTCATCCACCCTGAAACGCCTTGAAATGCTGGTGTTCAAAACTTATGAGAACTGACACTCGTCATTTTGGGAGTCACTGGGGCCCAGCAGGTTGTAATATTGAACACAAGGCATCTCAGAGGAGCCCCCCAAGAATGGCAACACTCCAAACCAGAGTCTACCTTTGAAATGTTGTCTTCATCTTCAATAAGCCAAGTTTTGCAAAGTGCGGAGATCATAGACCAAACTAATCCCTGGAGTAAATCCTTCGGTGTCACTTAAGTAACAAAAACAAATCTAGTGTTTCAGTGGAATAGGGATGAGCTCGGAGACTCTCAGCAGAGCCCAGGAGACATTATGCTGCCATGTGAGACCACACGCAACCTAGCAATGATGAGCTCCAAGCATGCAGCTTCCGTCAAATGTGTTCTGGTCCTCGTGAATTTTCTGTGCAGTGCTTCACGGGTCTGGAGAAGGGATACAAGCTGTCCAAGGCTAAGATATTATAACAAAACTTCTGCTCTAACTGCCTGTATAGAGAGGACAGGCACATGCCTATATATTTAAATACCCCCCCAAACACACACGTGTGCATTTGCAATTCTGGGACCCCACTGCAGTCAAAGGCTCTTGTTCACCTTTTGCTTACGGTACTTTTTGGAGTAGCTCCATTGCAATCAAAGGAGACAAACTGTTGTGTTGGAGAGAAGACTCAAGATACCAGTTCTACACATTATCCCATCTGTCTACACGCTCTTATTTCTAATTAGCCGTGCTACAGAGCAGCCCTCCACGTGCCTCAATTTTGCCCCGTGTCCAAAGTTGCAAGAAGGAGCCCAAATTGCCATCTACTTCCTTGCCGCTGTGCTTCCAACCAGGATTTCACACGGGAAAATGTCTGTTTGATTAACTCGTGCCAGAGAGCATGTGCTTTGTCACAGCTATATCACCTGTAACCATTACAATCTCTCGCCACGCGCATTAGAGTGACTAGCATTGCCTAGGAAACCGAAGAAACAAACAGAAAGAGAGGGGAAAATGCACGGGGGGAGAGATTGCTCATCAGCCTCGGTCACGTACAAAGCCCAGAAATATTCATGCTGTCAAGTTAACTCAGCCAGCCTGAGCGCTTGATTGATGGGATCATCCGCCTCGTCATTTGAGGTTGTGCTGAGTCAGTCGGCACAACACCTGAACCTTGGGAGCTACGGAGTTGTACTTCATGGCTCCTCTATTCAAAAGGGCTCGGAGATCCAGCTTGAGGGCTGCTGCGTGCCACTGAAAAGCTGTGCTCGTATGAAAATCCAACCCTTGCTTTGCTCACATGATTCATGAGTATATCAGTAGATGTCGATGCAGGGAAGTGCATAGCTTTTCACCCTCAGAGTGGTTTAAAATTAGGAGTCAGTGCTACTTGTGGGGCTCACTGAGCTTCTTCAGGTTTGCCAAACTACTCTGAGTTGGCAAACTGCTTGTCCTGCAATTTGAACCTCCAGTTCTTCCTCCTGTTCTTTCCAAATCCTAAAATGAAGCAACCGTGTGAGCTGAATAAAGGACCGGAGTAGTTTAAATGTGAAATATTGATGTAAAATTTTCATTTCGACCTAACGTGTCATTTTGGTTCAGTTTGTGGGGAGGGTGCGGAGGTGGGGACGTCTTTCAATACAACTGTTTTGGGTTCCGGTGCTCCCGATGGAAAACTAAAATAGTCAGCTGCAATTAAACATTTCCCATGGTAATCATGCAATTAAACATTACCATTTGGTAATCATCATCTTCAGGGAAAATTTTGAAGTGAAAACATCTCAACCAGCTTAAACATTAAGCACAAATCCCATCCTCTGAGACATTTAGGAAGAGACTGGGACTTTCTCTGCTGGTGCAACAGGGCTGATATACAAATGCCCATCTACACCGTCAGAGGCATGATTGCAACGTACAGACATGCCCCCACAGTGGTTTTAATCCGGCTAGCAGTCAAGACCACAGCACAGGCTTTAACACAGGTTGTACAAGCCCATCAGCAATCCTGTGTATTTACATAGCACACCTGATGTCTGGGCTGCTCCTTCTTTGCTGCACCGTTACCGAGTTAGCTTGACAAGAGCTGGCTTGTCTATGCCTGCTGATGCTGCAATCTCACCTCCAGATTGCAACACCGAGAAAGCCATGCACATCTGCACTGGCCCGCACGGCAGGGCAGGCAGAACGCCTGGTGCACCCTGCCGAAGGGACGGGGCCTCCGCTGTTTCTCGCATGTCTCCCTCTGCGTGGATGCACGCTGACCCCTCGATGGCAGACCCCTTGCCACTTGTGGCCAAACTGCCTTCCCAACAGCTCTTGTCACGCATGGTTGTGTCCTGATCGGACAGAAAAGGACACTAGGCAGGAGCACGATACAGGTGTGTATCGGTCACTCTCTATTCTTCCCTCACCCCAGAAAAGCTATTGCAGGCTGGAGCTGGTGCTTTTAAAGTGTTTCTTACAGGTAACTGGTGACGCATGGAGTAGACGGAGAGGACGGGCTTACGGCAATTTCATTTTTACGTGCCCAAGTGGTGCTTTTTGATAGGCACGTAGCTGCAATTTTGATAGTCACGTATGCACTGTATTCTACGTAGTTGTGTTCCCTCTGTATCTCCCGACTGAGCATGCTCAGTAGCTGCACTCAGGCTGCACTGGTGTCTTAATGGTTTTGTATTTCCTAACCCTGGACATAAAACTAGCCACCACAACTGGTAATACTAAAAAACACTAATACCCATGCTGTCTGATGCCTCCCACCTTCCAGCCCCATAATCTGCACCCAGAAGGCACTCAAAGGTTCATCTCAAGGAGAGGGCTCAGTTGCTCTGGGCAATAACTAGCCTGTGCGCTGATGGACAGAGTACACCCATTGGCTGGGCAAATGCCCTGACCACTAAGCAATTGGGCTAAAAGGCAAGATCTCCTTCTCCTTTTTAATGTCCCGCAGGGACGTGCACAGGGTGATCCCATTCCCAACAGGCGGAAGTATGATCCAAGCGGCACGTAGCCCCACAGCTTGCCCTTGGTGGCCAGAGGAGATTTCGGGCCGTGATGTGCAGCTGACATCTCTTTCCCAGGCCCCAGCCCAGCTGCCCCGACACCACCCAGCCCCTCCTACCTGTCTGGAGTGGACAGGTACTTCTGCTTCTGGAATTTCTTCTCCAGCCCCATCAGCTGCAGTTCAGTGAAGATGGTCCGGCTGCGACGGGGCTTCTTCAGCCGCGGGGTCGGCTGTTCTGCTTCGGACTCGCTGCTGGCAGGGGTTTCGCTGACCGGCGTCTCTGAGCTGGCTCCTATTGAGGAGGACTGAGGTGACAGCACCCGAGAGCTGCTGGCTGCGGGGATGATATGGGAAACCACGGAGGGCTGCCTGGTGATGATGGAGATGAGTGGATATGCCCTCACAGAAGGGGACCCTGGGGAAAGGAAAGAACATAAAGGATAGCTTAATGGCAGGACAGCCAGCAGGCAGGGCACTGGACTGGATGACGGGAGCTGGCTCTGTTGGTAACTTCAGTCACGCGGAGGAGGTAGGGGTGTTATTCATCCAGTTAACAGAGACGTTCATTCAGAGCAAAGTCACTTACCCAGTGGGACTCACCGTGCCTCCAGGCACTAAAGGGATCACTAGAGATGTGCCCTGGCTGGACCTTACGTCTGTGTCAGCCCTGCAACTAGTCAGGAATTCAGTTCCAATTCTTGCAACAAGGGCCCACCCTATAGCACCCGAAGTCCAGTCGTTCCGATTCAGATCTGGACGTCACAGCCCACTTCTGAATCCCCTCCGGCACAATTCCAGGTGCAGGTTCTTATGCAGTCGGAAAGCCATAAATCACACATCCTGTAAAACCTATATGCAAGGCAATGGGACCAAGCGACAGGGCATGTCCGATGACTGAGGCATAGCGTGAAGAAGGAACAGGTTTGCAACTGATCTGGGACAAGCCACTTCATTTCTCTCTGCCTCAATTTCCCCATCTGTAACCTGGATATAATACATCTTGGCTACTTTAAGGGGGTTGGCTGGGGTTTAAGGAATTGTTGGGTGATATATTTTATTGGACCAACTGCCTGGTTGGGATAAAATTAGGCAAGCTTTCACATGCATTAATGTCTATAAAGGACAGGGAATGCATGTTATCAAGGGACCATGAAAATGCTTGCTTCCACTGATTAGCAGTTATCCCCACAGACGGTTTTGTGGAGCATACTAACAGCTCATCAGTGGAAGAAACTGCTCAATGTAAGCAATCCGGTTACGTATGCTGTTAAAACCCAGACAGCTTCTTTTTCCAGGGAGAAAAGATCCTTTTGGAATCCAGTAGTTTGCATCCCCAGAATCACATCTCCACTATTGTCCTGCAGACTAGCAAAGAGGGGGCCTACTCTGTCCTGCCCACGTGGCAAGCAGTGCAGCCAAAGACTAAAGCAAGCACTTAGCAGCTTAAGAAGCAAATAAAAATAAAAGCTCCTGAACTCAGAACATGGGCCAGTTCTGGACAGATGGTGCCATTTAGTCATCTCTGAAAGAAGTGGCTCAAGACCTGTCTGGCAACCCCAGCACCACAACGGGAGCAGCGTGCTATGAACCCCAGCCACGTGCCGAGTCGCCCCAGCTGATCGCTGCAGCCATCTATAAATACCAGCTGCTTTCCAAACCCGGCTGAGAGCGCTGATCCCCGCCAGTGTTTTCCCCTTTAAATCAAGATTTAATTTAGGTAACGTAAACAAAAAAAAAAGCCTTGAAATACAAGAAGTGAGATGGCTGGACTCCACCGGCTGTCAGTGATTTGTCTAATAATGAAAACAAAAAAGGATTCCTCTATTCAGTCTTTGTTGATCCTCGGCAACTTGTGACTGTGCTGGCCTACAAAAGTACAAAGTTTATCGGCCAAATCCTGCGCAGATTTATCACCTCTGTTGCCATGTCACAGGATTTGGCCGATAAACATCGTACTTTTGTAGGCCAGCACAGTCACAAGTTGCAAAGGGTCCCTGTTAACAGGTTCCCAGCTTGTATCCAAGCACGATTCCTTCCCACTCCCGAGCGGGGCTCATCTCTGTTCTCAGAACCTGAGACATCATTCCTATTCTTGCACATAGGTGGCTTTTGGCACCAATGAGCCTGTTAATTGATACTTTCTCCCTTATGCTTCTGATGGTTTCCAGCGTAACACAGAAGAAACCACAAGATTGCTAAGGAGCAATAAATCACTGAGCTCAGAAACTTCTGCAAGGCTCTAGATGATTGAAACCTTGGGAGGGAAACATTTTTACAAGGGGCTCACTTCTAGGGAGCTTAGAGACAGTATCTGATATCAGAGCAATCTAGGATATTTCCTTCCCTCTTAGGGCTGGTGATGGTGTGTTGGCCTGCACAGTGGAAAGGTGAGGACAGCTCCCAAAGCAGTGGAAAGCTTGGACATCAGATAGCAGAAGAGTCTCTTAATGCTAAGCAAGCATATGCAAGGATGCAGAAATGGGAAATGAACACTGGTCTGAGCATGCTTGCTTAATATTGCAGAGATTCAGAAGCGCTGGGCAACAGCGCATGGGGTCATATTTTTGCAAGAGCTCAGATGCAGATTTTCAAATGCTCAGCACCTACTTGAACACCGAACAAGGCATATTTTCCACAGCATTCAGCATCCTACAATACCTATGATAAGATTTTCAGTCCAGCTCATCACACCCCCATTTCAGTACCGATATCAAAATGCTTACTTGCAACACTTGAGTCAGTTTTGTTCCTCATGAGCAACAAGGAATGGTTTGCAGTTGCCAAGTCACTGATGACTGATAACCCACTGGAGCTGCTGGCACAGATTATTTTCTATTCTTTTATTGTTTAGGAATATAATTAAGCCTTGTAGGTCAGGTCTGGGCCAAATAACTGAGCTGGCATGACCATGAAGTGACCACAAATCATTGAAGTGTCATATAAAAGACACGTTCACCCCAGTGCCAGACAGCACATCTCAGGTTTCTCAAGCCTAATTCAGAAGGAAAAAGGAGAATTTATGGTGCACAGACATAGCGAGGAGAGTGTTTGGAAAGAGACGTTTGCAACAGATGTTACCTGGGAGAAGGCTGCAGATACAGAAACGGACTAACGTTGATGAGCAACGTTATCCCTTCACACTGGTGTAGACCAGGAAAAGATCCTATCGAGGCAGGCTGAGTGAAACAGCAACACAGTTCAAAGGAGCCGAATGGAATTAAGGGCTGAGCTCCAAGGATGGCAGCCAGACAGAGGTGAATGAGGGGAGGATGAGAGCCATCCAGACGAGTGCCCACTGGGGCTGTGCAAAGCTTCGGGTGGCGATACGATTCGGAGGAGATTCGGCCCGATTCGGTGGCTGAATCACCGAATCCGAATCAGATCAAGGGACGATTTTAAAGGTTCGAATTGATTCAAAGCTCTCCGAATCTTTTCCAAAGATCTGTTGATTCAGGCTGTCCCCAGTGGCTGCCTGACTCGGAGCTGGTAAGTAAGGGAAGGGGACCACGGGGGGACACTTGCCAGTCCCCTGCCCCCCCCAACAAGCCCATGGCTGCTCCTGCCTGCCTCAGCTTGGTACTTTAAAGAAAAGCCCTGGTGCTCAGCTCCTGCCTGCCCCATGCTGCTTGGGGGCTCTGCATGAGCCCCCTGACCCCTCCCACTCCCCCAGCCCCCCCACGGGTGCCCTGCCCAGGCCAGCTCTGGCTCTTTAAGAAAAAAAAAATCCAAGAAAAGTCCTGGACTCACCACTCAGGGCTTCGGGGGCCTTGTGTAGAGCCCCCCACATGGCGGGGGGAAATGGTGGGCAGCAGGGATTGCCCCCCACTGGCAGAAGTGGTGAGTTCAGGGGGTGTTTTTTTCCTTAAAAGGCCAGAGCTGGCCTGGGCAGGGCAGCCGCGGGGGGGGGGGGAGTCAGGGGGCTAATGCAGAGCCCCCTATGCAGTGGGGGGCAGTGGGGATTGCCTCCTGCCCAGCAGCACCTGCTGAATTGGGGCTTTTTTTTCCAAGTGCCGGGAGCTGGGGCAAGTGAGGCAGCCATGGCTGGGCTGGGGAAGCGGGCAGGGGATGGGCCTGGGTGATTCGGAGAGTCAGCAGAACCCGAATCTCTGAATCAGATTTGGCCGAATCGAATTGGGATGGCGACTTGAATCACCGAATCGAATCACTGTCCTCCGAATCAGCCGAATCCCAACCCGAAGTGAATACTAGCCACTTTGAACCGGCCTAGCGCCCACATCTAGTCTGCCGCACTGCAAACCGCGTGTGGCACACATGCAACTGTTAGCCACACTGCAAATTTGATACCGGGAATTCCTGGTATCAAAAAAAAAAAAGCCACATAAAAAAAGCAGTGCAGCACATGCTCCGGGAGAGGAGCGTGCACCAGAGCAACTGGAGGCTGGGTCCGCTAGGCAGACACTTAGGTACCGGGCAGAACGTCTCCACTGCTTTAGGTATTCCCCGGCTTCTCCAGCATGCCAGGAGCCAGGACTGGGGAAGCAGGGCATTTCGCCCTGCACCAAACCACACGTGCAGAGGTATGTGCAGCAGCAAAATGCCACAGTAAATGCACACTTCTGCATGGGGGGACGCATTGTATGTGTTTATTGATGTACGTAAAGTTACAGAGCACTGATCCTACAGTATCTAGATCATAACATAAAATGCTAAAGTACAGAGTCCAGTGCTAAATCTAGATACTCCAAAGTCTGGGGGTATTTGGATATTTGGCATGTTTTGCATCCTTGGACTCTGGACAAAGTCTTGATACACTCCAGTCTCTCTGATGCACAGACAGCATTTACACATGTCAAATCCAGACTGAAAAATCTGGATCTGAATCTAGATTTAGATTATTCCAGAACTGTTTGGATCCCTTTTTAGTCAGGCATAGTACTGTGGGAATAAAGCAATTTCTTAATCTCCCACAAATGAAATGTTGGCAAACAGCTCTGTCTGCTCCGCGCTGTCATGACACGCTCTGTCCCACCGGCGTACAGGCGAGTGATGTTGCTCCATGCTGCACTTCGGTCTTGCTGAACAGTTTCGAGGGGATCTGTATGTACTTTGCCCTGTCACAGTGCTGTCTCCAACACTATTTCAAAATCAGAATCACCGCCCATTTAAGCACGGAAAAGTAAAACTTTCCAAGCAGGAGCCACACGCTGAAAAATGAATTTGTATCCTCAGCAGTGAGCTACATGTTTTATGCGTCACAGCCCCCCCAAAATCTAGGTGAAGCGTGGTACAATGGCCTGGTTCTCCTCAAGACAGGGGCTCTGTTCCTGTGTGTCTGAACAGTGCCTGACACAATACAGCCTCATTACATCTGTTGTAACGCGACCACCGATAATTGTATCATTCTCAGATTCAGAAGGGTTAGAGTCGAGATCCAGTAATTTGTGGACCATTAGAGCTAGAAACGAGCTCTTTATACCAGCCAAAGGCTAGGAATCCTCCTTTGCTAGTGTCTAGGCAAGGTGTTTCCTTAATGCTTAGAAAAAACTGGATCATTTAACTATCATGAGTTTGAGCAAAATGTGGACTCTTCTTCCTGTCCAGCTATATCTGCATATACCTTTAGCAGACAGTGTTAGGGTTAACTGAACCACGGGCTAAATAGAATAAAACTGCTTTAATTTCTGCGCATAGCACTTTGTTTGAGGATCTCAAAACATTCAAATAAAAAGGCTCCTTACAAAATCTTTGCGGTGTCTGTGCGGGGAATTAGTACTATACCCATTTTTCAGCTGAAGCAGCCGGGGTCACGGAGATTGAGTGTTAGCAAATTACACTCTGAACCTGAAGCAGCATTTGGAGAACCCAGGAGTCCAGGTTCCTAATCGGAGGCACGTAAAATACTTGCAGCCCAACACAACATGACTCAAAAATTCAAAGGGAGTTTGGCTGGTTGAAAAAGCAGCTGTAAAATCACCCCGTCGTCCCTCAGCAGTGTTTCATCAGGAATGTGAATTTTTACTAACCATTTCTCAGGAATAAATTAGAGCACGGTGGCAGCGTTTCATGCTCGGGGTGGACCTGGGGTACAAGGCAGGAGAGAACTCTTGCCCTGCTGCTGGTCCCAAATGTACTAAGACTTTTTATCAACCCAAGCTCCAGCTGCCTGTTGGGAGGTTTTGGAGTGACCTTTTTGTGACCACTGGACTTGATGCAATATATACCACCATTCTGGATCGCATTTCAAAAGTATAATTAAAATGAAGTACTTCAAACATACCTTTTCTTTCCCTCTTCTCCCTCCTCCTCCCTCTCTTGGCTGGATGTGATCTACACTGCATACCTTTAACATAGGCAAATGCAAACGAGGGGGAAGAGAAAAGGGAAAGCACTAATTAATTGCACTGTTTGACTGCAGGCAATGGCAGAACAATTTCCCCTCCTGGGCAAACTCAGCTAATTCTGTTTTGGAAAGGAAGAAAAAGGAAGGAAAGATTTATGGATCGGCTCCTTCTGGCAGGTTGGCTCTGCTCAGAGGCAGAATGAGATTTTGCTGAGAACACGCTGCAGCCAGAGGTAAATAAAAGAAGAAAATGAACTTAGGAGTCGGGAAGGCCTGTAAATCTGCTGATTCCCAAGCCTCAAAAGTTGGGTTTGAAATGAAGCATCAGCACCAGGTTGTGCAGCAAAGATGTGGGCAGCCTGGGAAAAAAACCCCAGGGGCTAGCCCTGAGAGAAAGGAAAAGAGCATCAGGAACCAAGCTGGGCAGCAAGTGTGTTTCCCCTTCCGCACATCCAAAATTTTCCATTTTCATCCCAAAATGAAAAGTGAGGGTTTTTTTCACTTTTCAGCCACAAAAACAGAAAACCAGAGAAAGGTGAAGATGTATGAAGCCGCTCAAGCTTGGCCTGACTCCTGTTGATATCGATAGGAGGTTTAGTGGGAGAAGCGTTAAGGAAGAACTGAGTTATACCGCTGAAGGGCCTAGGGTGAACAGGCAATGAAATTCCTCCCCCGGGGAGGGCCTGTGCAAGGGCAGTCATGCACAGACGTCTCACACGGGACCAGGTCTTCAGCTCACAGCCATCAGTGTAGGTCCAGAGAAGGCAATTCGCTTCAGCTGAGCACCTGACTTCTGCAAGGGATCTAAGCGATCTTGTGCCAGGTCACTGCACAAAGGTGGGTTACGCCAAGAGCGTTTGCTATTTACAGCTCCAGCTGTTGTAAGCAGGGGTGCTCTGTTGAAGTCAATTGGAGACATGCTGCAGACACTACCTGCAGATCCGAATCCCTGTTGTAGTCTCCTAAGGAAAATCTTAGAGCAAGGTGCCCAGGGAATGGGCACAAAGGCCTTAGAGAGGGACAGTGTCACTGTACAGCTTCCACGAAACAGGGCTAGTGCTGTCCAAGAGCTGCCCAGGGCTGGGCACGTTGCAGCAAGGGAAGTTGAGGTCAGATATGAGGAAGAACTTTCTCACCAGGAGTGTAGTAAAACACTGGGACACGTTACCCTGAGAGGCGGTGGAAGCCCCGTCCTTGGGGTGTTTCAAAACCCAGCTAGACAAAGCTTTGGCTGCGATGATCTAGTTGGGGCTGGTCCTGCTTTGAGCAGGATGTTGGACTAGATGTGACCTCCTGAGGTCCCATCCAGCCCAAACTTTCTATGATTCTTTGAGTTTATGATACAGCATGGCCAAGGTAGGATGTGGTGCTTATGCAAATCCCATTAGCAGCCTTCACTAGCAGGTGCTGTACTGAGCCCCAGTGAAGTCCCATCTCCCAGGAAAACCCCTGAACTGCCTTGATAATCCCCTCCCCACCCAGCTGTTTTTTGCCTTGCGGACACAGGGAGTGGTATTTACCCTGA
>JAGPOW010001661.1:7847111-7860758 GCA_030014935.1 Caiman crocodilus
CTACCGGGTTTCTCTCCCACTCCAGGTGCACCTGACACACTAGCGATTGCAGTGCATGTCCCGGCAGGACTGCAGGGCTACACGGCTCACAGCACTAGCTGTCCACGTGGAGAGACTTATGCACCTACCTAGTGCCCCTTGATCCTGTCTCCTGCATTTTTAAAACTTTGTCACATTTTTCACTGTGTGCATTTTCACAATCCATCTGCGATCGCCCTAGACTGTAAAAGCATCTAAACTGTTTGCTAATCCCATACTTACTCATGACTAAAAATAATCCCCTCTCCTCTCTCTGTCTTCCCCCCACCCAATACTTCATGGGACTATGCCTCAAACTTATCATGCATATATCATAAAGCCCCAAATGTGCTATATTCTTGGGGTTTGGCGAAGCTCACAGGCCAGGTATTCGTGGCCAGAGGAATGACAACGACAGATCACACTTACAGAAGGCAGCTTGGTTCGTTAGCAGCAGCACGGGGCAAAGCAGGTGTCTTGAGGAGATCGCTTTCAGTTGCTGGCAATGCTTCCTATCTCGTGGCAAGCCTCACAATCCCTAGTGTTTTGCAGACTCCCTTGCAGCCAGGTTGCATCATTCACGGCTGCAAAGATAAGCTTGAACCTCAAATTCCTCTAGCACTGGAAAACTCAACATATATCTGTATTTCAATTATATTTAAAATCTCATGATATTGTGGGCCCAGGAACTCTGCTAGCTATTGTGAGGACCATTTATTTATTAACCATTTCCATATGCAGGCACAGGACGAGAATCAAAGGTAAAGTCCATTTGGGAACATTGTGCAGAACAGCAGCTTGCTTAGGAAGCAGGAAGCCTCACTGCGAGCATGTGCCGGATCCCCACCGCTTGTCTTCCCAGGAGGAGGAAAATCACAAATGATCTAGGAATTTCTTTCCTGGGACTGAAGTTTTCTGCCTGAAACCAGCTGCCACAGCGGATTCCCCGCTCGATCCCGAGCTCACGACAGATGCAAGGAAGCTGCCTTTAGGACATTCCTTGTCAGAGGCTTTGTTTTTTTTGAGTCATATTGCTCATCGTAGCTTGCCATGATCTATCTTCAGGGCATTAGAGAAAGCTCATATTTTTTGAAGGGCTGTACAGAAAGGAGATCCTGATATATATATATATAAAGATTTGGCTCATTGCTCTGCCGTTGTAGGAGATGGGGATGCTGCTTTGTGACTGATTAGTGTAGTTTAGGTACTGGAAGAGGTTCTCAGGCAGGCTCCTCTTCTTCATTTCTAAATCTAGTTAAATTACAAAACTCTGCCGAGACTTCATGGGGGTGTTTCACTTAGAGCTCCAGCTCCAGAAGTGGTGTGATTATGCAAAACTCAGTTTTCATTTCTAAAAAGCCAGTTCCTAGCCTTTGTGGTTTCAGAGGAAAAGTGTCCGGCGTGCACCCAAAAGGTCAACATCTGAATACAATGAACTTAGCATTTGTTTTTAAACAAATCATCTCATTTTGGAGGACCAGACTCATGATTTTTTTAAATTTCGGGGTTGCCAGTGTTGGTCACTTTCTCTTCTACATCAGCAATGGCAGCCACAGCACATTAAGAGCTCGTCACTGGCTTTGATATGGGGTCAGGAAAAAAGCAAGGCAGGGGCACACCTTACAGACTAACTGAATCCGTTATAAGGCTGTAAGGTGCACCTCTACTTTCCTTCCACCTGACTGCAGACTGCTGTGGAGTGTCAGAGTTAATAAACACTCACTTTTATGTGCAGTAATCTCATTTATTGGGTATAAAACAAGGATGCTGAAGTTGAGGCTACTTGGTCTCTTTGCACCTGGTTGTGAATTCCCACACTCCAGCACCTGACAGCAGGGTCGCCGGGGAGGCAGAGGTTTGTTAGCCAAGCGTTTTCCATCATCCCTATGTTTCGGTTGCATGTTGAGGCCGGCTATAGTCGAAGAGAAGCCAGAGACTGCATCTGAGCAGAGGGGAAGAGAAAGGCACTCCTGGGACATTCTGAAAGCTTCCAAAAATAGTCCCAAGATGCAGCTGAAGTTCACAGAGCCAACACTTCCACGGGAACGAGTGTAACGAAGGCTGGAGGGAAATGTGCTGAGCTTAGTGCTCAGCTAGAACTGTGGCATCAAAAAATTGAACTAATGCTGTTGGGAGTTAGGGACTACGCTTTCAACGAGGTCATTTGCTGCATATCCAGGCCAACACTGATGTTCCCTGTCCGAGTTCACAGGTACAGCTCATACCATATTCCAGTTCCATCTCAGTTCAGCAAACTGTGCTGTTTCGGTTTCAATGCAATGGATTTTACTAACTTGACAAGGAGTATCAGTGCTGTCAGAGTTCAGTACGGTGCAGCAAGGATCAAAGGATTTCTCAGTACCCAGTGCTTTCCCTCCCTTGGGAAGAAATCACGATCCCCTTGTAATCAACAGCAAAGTTCCCAGTGAATTTGAGGGGAAGGAAGAATAATCAAAAATACTCCTTTTCAGGTTTTGTTGTAGTTTCACTGCTGTGGAAACTTTCTGACCAAAGACTGATCCTCCATTTCCCTACACCTGATGTAAAAGATTATTGCAATGTGGGTACAAAAGTACTAACCACGTCAAAACAGCAGTATTTTCCATCCATTTTACACGGACGTAAAAGACAACGGAAGGTACAAGGCAAAGGGCACAGTTCTGCAATGTACCCGCTTTACAACACCCAGGAGTGCAATTGGTCATTGCTATTAAGTGACCCCACATTCATAAGTTACTGAAGAACGAAAGGAAGAAAAAGTGTAGATTTACTAGTATCCACGTACCCGAGGTTTTCTATCATGCCTCTCACTGTTGGCCTGAAGAGCTGAGAGTAGCAGGGTAAGGCGTAAAGGGCACCGGTTTTAAAACCACCTTTCAATATTGTGTCAAGTTTGCACCTGACACCCATAGCAAGCAGAAGCCAAGCAACATGATCTGTGTAAATATTAGTTCTTATAATAACAATACCTAACCCCTGAACAGTGCGTTTCAACAAAGAACTTCAGAGATTACTTGCATGCAAATCAAAAAGCAAATAAATAATTGATTAAGTATCGGTGTCACGTTTATGTAGTAGGGAGGAGGACCTAGCCACAGATCCAGTTCCATGGCTGGATATTTCAAAAGTTCATGAGCATTTGCTTCCCAGCCTTGGATTAATTAAGAATTTGAGCCACATATGAAATTCCCGTTGGAGCTGTTGATACCCAGGTTTTTGACTCGGGTCCATCCCCATGAGCAAGTTATCACCTCGTTGTTCCGGCATAACCTTTACATGAGAATTTAGAACGTACTTAGGCACCCATGCCAGAGGCCCTTGCAGGTCTTAACAAAAAAACTATCTAGAAAGACAATGAATACTTCCTTAATAATTGCAGCTAATATTATACCATGCTTTTCACATCTTCAAGGCACTGCACAGCAATTAACTAATTAGCTCAAATCATGGAACAAGCCCCAGAACTTCCCACAATTTGAGCTCTGCGTAGTTACTGCAACAAAGAACAGCGGCATAAAACCCGGCATTGGCTCAATAATCCCCCTGCGCCCAACTCTAGTTTAACAACAGGCATAATCCAGACACCAGCATAAAGGCCTTGGAGGATTCCAGATCCTTGAGGGATACCACCCATGTTTTATTATAATGCTATGCTACTGGGGAAGTGGGATAAAGACAAATATCCAGCAGTCGGTATAATACCCCTGTCCTGCCCCTCCTCACCCCCAGCCCAGGGCACCAAAGGAGCTTGCTTTATCTCTGGTTCTGCATTTTATTTGGGGGTAAGTCAGCTGACTCCAGTTTCTCATTCTCAGAGATGATCGTTCTTAGCCACACTTAAGTGCTTTGAGACCCATGGCTAGAAAAAGCCCCACCGCGTTGCTAAAGATTGTTATTGGCATGCAGAACGGCTTCTGGTCAAGGCTCTCTTCCACACTAAAGTGCATTTCAGGCCTTGTCATAGCCTCAGTGGAGAAGGAATTTTATAGAAGTGGATGTTTTCTTAAGTACCTTTGAAGGAGTCCCTTCAGCTGGCTCGCAAGAAACCATCTGCAGCAAATATCACAGTGCAAACATCTATGGAGAATGCCTAAGGAAAATGCTCATTGCTTTCCTAGTTGGCCTATTCTGCCCCAAGTGTTGAAGCCTCTGGAAGAAACAAACCCCATCACTTTAACACATACCCTATGGTTGCACATGGACCCTATCCAGACAAGGGACTGAAGATATCCATGCTATTTTGTTAAATCTGGAGCAGGAGACCACACGGGACAAAGATGCTGGGAAAAAATGTGAAGCACGAGCTCTAAGCGGAGGGATGGAAGTTGTGAGGATGATACTGTTATCTTGATCATCTTATTTCCTCAATCAGTGTTATAAGAAAGTGACATCTTGGGATATTTTTTTTACCACTTGCAATCCTTCTGCCTTCATGGGGAAGGGAGTACTGAGAACCCCTTCGCCCTGCTAACAAGAATGGGCCCGAAGCCAGGAATTGTGGAACCACTTCCAAAAGGGGGATGAGGGTCAATATAAACTCCGATTCCAGGCCCTTGTTGTTTGGACTCTGAGGGAGTTTTAAGATCAGGCCATGTCAGTCCCAGAGAAATAAATATGATCACGCCTTTATAAACCACAGCACTCAAGTTACTGGGATGCAAGCCACCAATTCGTTTATCATATCTGTATCAAGGGGTCTATCATGTTTACTTCAATGTAAAGATCTATCTTTTGAACTCATCCATGTTAAAGGCTCCAGCCAAGTGTTTCCTCCAGTGCAGGGGTTAAATCCTGCTCTAGCCCTCAGCCTCAGCACTTTTTGGACATAGCTTAGTAATCAAAATAGCCAAAAGATTAGAGAATCAAACACTTATAAGCTGGGAATGGATTTGCAAGCAGCATCTGGCCTTGTTTACTGGTGATGGGGGAGGAACATTGCAGGCAGAAGATACAGCTCTCAGAGTATCTAAGATTAGATTGCAGCAACCTTTGCCTGACATCGATGACAGCCAAATGGAAAGACAGATCAGGGCACCGAAGAAGGTCGGGGGACATCTGTTTTCATCCCCCTACTCGACTTCAGACTTTCTGGATGATGCCGAGCAAGTCACTGGGTGCATTACTTCTGAAGGTATTAAGGTGCCTAATTCCAGTAGGTTTGCATGTGGGATAACTTCCACTGGAGATAGCTATCTAATACCTTTAGAACAGGGGTGGGCAAAATGCAGCCCGGGGGCCGGATACGGCTCACCAAGCCATTCTGTCCAGCCCGCGGGGCCCCTAAAAACTTTGGAAAATTAATATGAATCTGCCCTGGGTTGCCTGTCATGCAGCCCTCGATGGCTTGCCAAAACTCAGTAAGCCGCTCTCTGCCCGAAATAACTGTGTACTCCTGCTTTAGAAGAACCCTACCGTTAATCTCTTGCCACTCACTTCCCATCTCTACAATGGAAATAATGCTCGGGCACGACACAGCGATGAGCTGTGTTTCGGTACCAGCTTTCCCTGTTCTACACGACTGCGGTTTGCCTGCACTAGCTGGTGGTAACACTTCAATGCCACTAATGTACTTGTACCCCAAGCAAATTTCCTTTGTCTGGACAAACCCTCTGTTCCCTCATTATCACAAAAAGTGAAGTCAGGCTTGATTCTCCCTCCACCCCACTGTTTCACTGGAGCCAAGCCAGTTACTTCTGCAGTAGTACCCTCAATTATCACCACTGCAAGTAACACTAGCCACTTGTCTCCCAATGAGGTTGGAAGTGTCCTCTGAGTGTTTTCCTGGTTGAAAAGCAACACCTTGAGTCATGCTCAAAAGCACGTGCTTGAAATGGGTCAGCTCCCTCCCAGGATTTCATTGCTTATGTGGATGTTACAGTCATAATGCTGCGTGTGCATAAATCAATCAGTCCTTTACTTCCTGCTCTGTTAATTATTATCACAACATCCATAAGCAAACACTAACTCTGGATACCTGACGAGCAGTACGTACAAAAGCACTCTTTACATTTCACAAGCCCACCCTTGTCTCTAGTGCCAAGGAAACGCTTGCCATGAATGTCACTGCTTTGAACACACAAAACAAATTGGTGAGTGACACAAGGGAGGAAGCAGAGTTTAATCATTTCTAAATGGAGATCCATTTAATGTTGGCCTGACAAACCTGGTGGAAAATGCTTTTATCTCCAGGGCAACTATTAGATTTTAATTCTTGCCTAGTCTGTTGAAAGGAAAGGAATACTTCAGCAGGGGCCGGTGCAAATCAGCTGAAGATGTTTTGAGTTTCGGTTAAAGCTTCATCTGCTATAATTTGGGGTTGAAATCTCAAGTGTTGTCCTGTTGTAATCTTGCTGCCTCCCACAAGTTTTTGCACAGAGGTCTCCTGAGCTGTGTATGTTACTCTTTGATCTAGGATCTGCCTTAATAGAGAGAGCCCCCATCTCCATTTTCTCCATGGGACAAAAATAAACGCCGGATGATTTTGCTGAACAGCTGCACAAACAATGCAATTTAGAAAGATGCAAATGATACATGAGCGAGTTTTGTCCAACCTTCCCATCTTTGCATTTGTCAGTTTGATCAGAGGCAAATCTCACATGGCCAGACTATGGAGGGGCAACACAGAGCAGGGATAAAGATACTCAGACTTTCAACGGCAGTGTTATTCTTCACAGAAGTCCATAGTTTCAATGCCAGGATCCAGAGCCATTTCAAACACAGATCCAGGGATCACCAGGAAGTAGCAAATGCACAGGTCTCAGACATTTGAGTTAAAGGAGAACTTCCCATAGCTGTCAGCAAGATCAGGTCTATAACTCCTAGGGCTGTGCGAAGCTTCGGTCCCTGATTCAATTCGGCAGAGATTTGGCCTTATTCGGTGGCTGAATCTCCGAATGCAAATTGAATCAGAAAAACCCTTTAAGCTCTTTGAATTGAATCGGAACCCCCCAAATCGATTCAGAGAGATTCGAAAAGATTCGGAGATTCAGACCTAGACGCAGCTTTAAATGTTTGATCTACGTACCTCTAGGTAGCAGGGGCTCGTGAGTGCTGCGATGCTGGGGTGCGTGGAGCGTCCCACAGAAGCGGGGGGCTCCCAGTGCGCTCAGCAGCAGACCTGAAAATGGACCAGAAGCACTTTCAGGTTTGTAGCGGAGCACTTTCGGGTTCGCTGCCCCCCGCACTCCTGTGGGACGCCCCATCTACCCCAGCATCGCAGCGATCACAAGGCACGCTGCTACCTTGAGGGATGTAGAAAAAACTTTTAAAGCTGTGTCTGTGTCCAAATCACTGATTGTCCGAATCGGCATTGAATCTTCCGATTCGGATTTGGCCAAATTGGATCAGGGACAGTGACTGGAATCAACGAATAAAATCACTGTCCCCGATTCAGGCCAGATTCAAGTCCAATGGGGCCCATTTCACACACCCCTAATAACTCCTAGGTTATCACTCTGTCCAGTAAGAGCAGCGATACACACATTTCCACAGCCACTCTGATCTTGCACCAACAAACTAAATCTCAGTCAATTTAAACCTTTTTTCAAATAGCAAAAAATGACTAACACCAAATTTGTCAGGACTACTGTTGTAGTTCTGAGCCCTGGGGATCAATGCTGAGTTAAAGGGTGACTGTTGGTCTGGATTCCTTAAGCCCCAAGTTAACTAGTCACGGGAGGGCCCAACAATCATGCACAAAACTTATGCACATGCTTAACTTTATAAGGGGAATAACTCTATTGACATTCATGGCATTCATCATGCACAAAGGTTAGTTTGTGCATGAATCATTGCAGGATTGGGTCTTTAGCCAACATGTTGGTCTATCACTGTCCCTTCCTCCAGCCCCATCTCTACCATGAACATGCAAGTTCATGTCCTATTTGATTAGAACATGCAAGTTCATGTCCTATTTGATTAGAACATGCAAGTTCATTTGTCCTATAGGAGTCAGGATGACCAAGATGATTACATTTGCACTCTCCAGATCTCCACTTCCTATTAGTTTCCAAAAACATATGTTCTTAGTCTCGCCCCTGGCTCAGAAGTAGAGGACAGGGAACACAAGAGTCTCTCTGTAGACCACATGTAGAAGATATTTCCAAGTGCATTATAAAGTATTTCTTTTCACCCCCAATAAAGGAGATGGACGCAAGTGTGAGAATAATGAAGAAAAAAGGGACGGGGTTAATATGCCCAAGGGAAACATAGGTTCAGCTATAGGCAAAGTAATAACTACTGTAAAAATAGACAATGAAAAAACCTGCCCAGAGAAGGCCTGGAATCGCCAGCACCGATGACATCCGAGAAGTCAACTGGGACCTGTCCTGCCGTGCTACGGGAACATAGGCTGGATGACTTATTAGAGAGGTCCTCACCAGCCCAGAGGATTACACACCCTCATGCCAATCCCACAGATGCAATTTTTTCACTGGTATAAATACACTGTGGGCCCCAGCCCCCGCAGTGTAAATTGGCATGGCTGCACCAAAGGGGTATTCACACCAGCAGAGGATCCGCTTTGTTGAGTTCAGGTGACTTACTCCTTAGTTACTCTGCTGAGCGTAAAAGTTTAAACATAAGGTTTTTTTTATCTTCTAGGGCTGATTTTTAACATCATGCTTGGTAGCATAAGCCAGCTGATTGAGTTACTCCATAGAAACCCTGAGGGGAAATTGGGGTCTTGACAATGCTAGTAAAACTTTGTAGTGCAGACATGTTGGCTGGAAAGATCACACCCCTAAGCCAGCCCACTTGTCCCATCACAATCCCCAATGTGGATGCAGCAATACAGACAGAAGAGGGCTTTTGTCACCTTAGCTGACGTCCCTGGCGAGATGCTGGAGCGAAATCAGGAGAAAGTCTCCTGTTGGCATGGACGATGCCTCCACGAGGGGGCTCAGCCAACATGGTCATGCTAGCACATCCAAAATGGCAGAGGCTTGCTTACATAGACAAAGACTAGAGCAAGGCTGTCTGTGCACAGATAGATCTACACCCCATTTGATGGCTCCTTGCAGAAGACTCATGTGGTGCAAGCTCTCCTGATATCTGCAAAACTATTTGGAAAACACGTGCTTTATCTTTGATACTACTTAAAATTTTCGTCATGTTTGGTCTCCCCCCATAAGCACGAGTATATCTTTTCTGAATGCAATAGGGATGATGTTTGTCTTCAGGACAGAGCTGCTCTTTGAGGCAGAAAGAGCGTAGCCCTAGCTAAGGCTACTGGATTCCCAGCATAATTGTGCTGAGCTAGAAACCTGATACTTGTGAGCGGCCATCCACGCCATGAATCCAAGGGTGGAGAAGATGTAGCCACCCTGGTGACAAACTGAAGTCAATAGCTGCGTCCAAATGAGCGTGGCTGTGCGGTATGTGGTACCACAGACACGTCTGCAGTGCCACGTGCCACATGTTCGGCCATTCTTCATGCTGCAAGGGAGCTGCATGGGTGGGGTTGACACCTGGATATCCAGGGGTCAAAAAACCCATGCAAGGGGAAAAAAAGCAGAGCAGCACATGTGGGGGCAGCACCTACTGCTCAAAACTGGAGCCTGGCTGGCTAGAAAATCACACTCCAAGCTTTGAAAAGCAGAATTTCCCCTCTGCCCTTCAGAAAGGGAACTGGTTCAGATCCCCTGCTCAGAATTGCAACCAGCTCCATTAACAGACGGCCTACTGCCAGGGAAGACTTCACAACTGCAGGCCAGTACTGCTGAGGCCATCACTGCACTCAACGGTGCAGACGGAGAAGCACATAATGCAGAAAATGACAAGCCAAAAAGTCCAGTAAAACACCTCTTTATTCCCTTTGACAGAGCCTACAAAGAACAGGGTAGAGGGAATCTTCCCTTAAATCAGACAATTATATTCCACGCTCTTTGAGAGCTTCCCTGCTAAATCTTTAGTCTGTCTTTTAAAAAAAATGGCCGCTAATTTTGGATATCCAGTTTCAGACATTTAGCAGGCTCAGCTACTCCCAAAGATCAGACAAAGGTGTCTCGGTTTAGGGAACCTAATAACTAAGACCCCCAAATGAAAATGTCAGCCTTGAAGTTTCTAAAGTGCTTTGGAGAGTGACGATGCTGAATGAGTCAGAAACCACTGTACAATATCTCATCTCAGTGCCATCACTACATATATTACCAGTCAATTAGAGGGATTGAGGGCTGAATAATTTAGAAGCCAGGACTTCCAGAGAATATGATCCACTGCTCACATTAGACCTTTCTGTTTTGAGAGGAGATAGGCCAAGAGGATAGCATTCATTTCCTTACCCGTAACTAAATTGAGTTTTGGGTGGCGTTCAGTCCTTACTTGGTCTATGGTTTGAATTTGGCAGTCAGGGTGCTGAAATGCAGCAAGCTCATACTCAGGGCTGATCTTCCCAAGTTCATACCTTGCACATTCAGGTACAGGTTTGGGAAGTGGAAGAGCTGGATTGTGTGCTCCACCACAGATTTCCTGTGTGAACCCAGCCCAGTCTCTCAATCTCCTGTTTTCCTCCTGTTAGAAAATGATTATGACAGTATCTACTACACAGGTGTTGTAAGCCTCCAGTCCCTGAAAAGCCCTGCAAGGTCTGCAAACTAAAGGCACAGGGGAAGCAGGAGGTATCATTATCCCACAGGTTGCTATCCTGCGTTCCCATAAATAGACTGCATGAATGCAACATTGAGCGCTCTTCATTGTGTCACGTAATTATGAAACTCGTTAATGTGTCATTAATATATATGCTAATCATGAAGCAACGTGTATCCTGCTATTGCACAACTGACAGTGCTTCCACGGGCACACCTCCAGTAACAGGCATGTATGCTGTGCACAATGCTCAAGCAAAAATAACACTTTGTAACAGGTTCTTTGGATAAATCTGGTATCTTTTACTAGACCAACTCAAAGAGCTGGAAAAATTCTTCTTTGCAAGCTTTCAGGTATAAGCACTCTTTGTCGGGCTGAGGAAGCATCTGCAGTTGGTGTGTGCTCTTCCATGTGTTTTCCAAACAGAGAAAACAGGCAGTGTGCTCCGTCGGAGGTTATCCAGCCAGGTCAAAGCCTAGAGCCTTGACTTTTTATAAGGCATAGATGTGAAGCAAAAAGAGTTGGGCTTCTCTTCCAGATCTCTCAAGCTTGGTGCTGTCGGGCTGGAAGTCTGGAAAGAGCTGGGATTCTCAGATCTCAGAGTCTCAACTTTGTAAAAAAAAGGCGTTCAGCATTACCAGAACTTTTACTGAACTTTAGCTGCTGTGATCTACTTCACCACGTGGCCAAGTTGGATAACTTCAATAATGCATGGGATTTAGTGTTATACCTCATAAACAGGGAATCTGTTATTAATCAATTATGCCAACTATGCAGGTTTTCTTGACTGTGAATACTAAACCTTTCATTCGGAGACGGACCTGAAGTCCACTGCAGTCTTTCTGCGGCGTTCAATGAGCTATGGATCATGTCCTTAACTCCTAAATGGACAGACTGGAAACACAGTGCCCGTTGAGAGGAAGAGTCTGCAGAAGGTGGATCTGATTCTTCCCCCATTTACACCAGCTTTGCCTCCTTAACACTCAATAAAAAAAAATACTTTGCAGACCTTCTTCATCCATTATAAGGAAGCAAAGCAGGTCATATATTCAATTATATTATAATCTTTGCAAGTCTCCCTTAATTAAATTATTTAAGTAGGAACCAAACAAGTCTCCATGACATTTACATCTCATTTCTAGTGTTGTTCTAGTGATAAGCCTGTAAATAAATGGCTTCTACACCAATGGAGCATCGCATCCATTGTCAACATTTAAAACAGTCATTAATCTTAGAAGCAACCTACTTATTATAGGTATTCAAGTGCAGGCAATATAAATGCCTATAAACAGGGGCTTCTTTCATAATTCCCTGCCCTTCTCTCTCAACAGTTTAGAGGATTAACCCTCTTACGACAGGGATGGGCAAACTGGTTTTGCCTAATTCCAAGCCTACTAGACATCATGGGTTCGAAAGTTTGACTGGAATTTAAATGTTATCAGAGGTTCACATTCTGCTTGGAAACAATACTGAAAAAGGGGGACAGAGAGAAATCTCAGTGAGAAGAGATTTTAGAAAACAGAACGGGGAGTGCACAGCGTGAAAAAGCAAATACAAGGTTGCGGGGCGAGAAAGGAAGCGAGGTGGGAGGACAACTCCAATGAAATAATACGTAAACTGTCTTTACATCATCCCTAGGTCATCACTTGAGGCAGCGTAACTTTTGGAGAGGGATACGTAGTCCTTCCAAATAGATTGCTCTTCCTTAGCTATAACAACGAGCACTACTTGTATTCTTTTTTAGGAAGTGTGAAGAACATGCCGACAAATTGGAGGCAATGCTGCACACCTCAGACCGTAGTAACTCTTTGTACGCTTTTTTATCTAAGGACGACAATGTAGTCTGAAAAGCTACATACGGGCCACTGTGCTGATGGAGAAAATGAGGCACGGAGAGAGGAAGCAACTTGCCCCAGGTCACACGAGTCAGTGCCAGAGCTGAGCAAAGCGCTCGCCACCGAGCGTCTCTTGCACAGGTCTGAGATAGTCTAGGAGATTTGTAAAACCGCAAACAAGACCGGCATGTTCCAAACTGCCAGCTACGTTAGCAGGATGTGTTTATATATATACCCAACTTATACAATGTTCTTCCTCCTTACTCACGCCAAATTCCCCATTTCCCTCAGTAAGTGGGGTGTGGAAACAAGCACAGCAACAAGGAGGAACTGGGCACCTAATCTGCCGAAGAATTAAGTTGGACCTTCAAGCATCTCTGATAAGCCTTGCTTTTGATTTACTGACTGGTGTAAAGCAAGAGACTTTTGACTGAAGGATTGCCTTATGGGGGGAGAAAAAAGACTAGGTAAACAGACAGCAAGAGTGAGTAGATGGGAAGGGCACAGGGCGGGAGCTCATTAAGTACTTTTAAATCTACTCTTGGTGAACAAGATGCAACAACTGTAATGGTGCAGCTGCTTTCCAGACAGCAATTAAGTGAATCATCACATAGGGCACATCTACATGTGCAAATAAGAATGATTAAATTTAATGCACATTAAGCTAATGCACATTAAGTGATTTTTGGCAGGTGTCTACACGTGCACAAACTTGGGGGTAAAAGTTAGTGCTCTTAACACTAGAGTTAGTCCCAAGTCCCTTCAGCCCTGTCTGGTGCCCCTGTGGCCACCAAGGAGCCCAGGGTGCGGTACCCAGGGCAAGTGTCCACAACCCCAGTCTGTAGACGTTGCCCTGTGTGTTGCTGGTCCTCCTCCTGCCCTGGGCACACCTGCACTCCTGGTTCAGGACTATGAGCTACGACAGCGCGGGGGGCAAGCCCAAGCTGCTCCGCAACCTCTGCCCGGAGGGCTATCTGTCACAGTGCTACGCGTCCCTGCCTCCCGCTGCCATGGAGGACATCGCGGCTGGCATCGACACCTTCGGTGTGTGACAGGCTGTGTCCGCCCAGCTGCAGGGACACGGGCTGCTCAGTAAGGTTTGAACTGTGCCCTGCCTGTCTGCATGCTGGGGTGAGGGCTAGAAAAGGGCCAATGCTGTCCCTATTTTCAAAAAGAGGAAGAGGGAGGACCCAGGCAACTATAGACCAGT